>JBAMYA010000018.1:21051905-21072869 GCA_037176975.1 Arrhamphus sclerolepis | reverse complement strand
ATATATATATATATATATATATATATATATATATACATATATAAAAACCATCTAGGAAACAAATAACTGCATGAACAAAAGTCATTTTCATCTGTAGTTTCTCTTTCCCGCTGTGGCATTAAAGCTGCTCACTCTTGAGTGTCTGCAAACAGCTTTTTTTTTTCCAACAAACAGCCCTCCGAGTGAATTGCAATTTTCTTTTCTTTCTGTTTTTCCTCTTATTTTCTGCGCTCTTTTTTTTTTTTTTTTGAACAGCCACTGAACCCTTTACTTGACTGTGTATGCACCAGCAAACATGCTGATACAATCTTAAAGGTCATGTTCTTTTCACGTTGACAGAGGCCTTCCAAAACTTTGATGAGGGGGTCCCTCTAAAGGATATCACCGTTACCCTGCAGCAGCAGCAACTCCAGCCGGAGCCAAACTGATTAATGCTCTACATCAAAAAACCTTTTTTCTATTCAGGCTGCATTTTCGGGGGGTGTAGTTCACGGCGAACCAGGATGTGCCCATCAGCATCAATCCACCATGCTTCTTAAACTTATTCGGAAATGTGTAAAAGGATAAAATGACCACTGATGAGCAGTGTTTAGGGTTTACTTCTGCTGCTGCGTCATTCGATCAAGGAAAATGAGCTAAGGTAGATGATCATGTTGTAGATGCTTTCTAAATGTGTTTGCTGCAGAAAATGTAGTCTTTAAAACAGAAATTAGATAACTTTTACAGAATTTCAGTGAATGCCTTTTAAAGTATAAAGTATATCAACATAAAACAACAGCTGGTTGGACGCAGATGTAATGTTTTTGTGTGTTTGTGTGTGCGTGAGAGAATCTTGTTGAAGTCTTCTTACGTGTGTGTTTGTGTCAGTGTTGGACAACTCTCGCTCGACAGCTCCTCTCTTCCCTGCCTTGTTTTTAAAAGGCAACCATAATGGCCGGTAAGGACAGCCTTAAGAGGTACTGGCAGCTTGAAGCTTGACGCAACCAAAGGTCATTGATTCCCCCCCTCCCCGATGTCTGCTGCTTCCCTCCTTTTTTAAACAATTCATCGAATTTTGGCATTTTGTGAACACACACAGGACAGCTCACCGACAAGCCGACCTTGACAGCGAATTGGATAAATAAACCTTCAATTTAGCCGCTCTCCTCCACTCCTTCCTCAGCGCAGCTCGCCGGCTCAGGCAGCGAGTCCCACCGGGAGCCTTCACCTATCCATATCGTTCAGCCCACGCTCCACTCGGCTCTCCCTCCCTCTTTGCTGGCCTGTCTAGCAGAGCTGCCCTCACCGCTGTGACAAACACGGCCTTAAAGATAAGCTAACAGCCCACTTGCGCTCCAGTCAAAGTCAATCCTCGCTCTGTGTCTGAAATTTAATGCCAATTCCATCTCTCAGCCCCGTCCATCCCATTTCCACTTCCGACACCGTACTCTCCGCCTCTGTCTCTGCCTGCCTGCATCAAATCTCTTTGCAAGACACAAACACATGGGGTAATTCAGACATGCACTGACATGCATGCAAACACACACTTCTCCATACCTATCAGATGGGCTTCACCATCCCGGGGGAGAAGCAGGGAGTGAAAGCACTACTCCATAACGGGTAATGACATGGCATTTAATGATACTGTCCAAAATGATCCGGGCCTCCGCCGACAGCTATGGCTGCTCCACATGGAGGCCGCACAGCCGTGGAGAGCCAGATAAGCTTGACTGGGCCTACTTCATGTTGGTGTGTGTGTGCATGTCCGTGTGCACTGGTGTGTTTGTGATTTCCTAACACAGCAGAGGCAATACTGTATCTTTCACTCGTCCTGGCGCCTGATGCAATGTGACATACAGTATGCTTCTGCCGCACACTGCCATCATTCCTCCCGTCACCTCACCTTTCCACCTCCTCTTGCTTCTTTTCTCTTTTCATTTGTCCTCCTTTCCTCTTTCCAGTCGTCTTTCCTCTCTATTCTTATTTCCCCTTCAGTCCTTATATAAGAAAATAAAGCAGTGTTGTTGTTTTTTCCTTCAGTAATGTAATGGAAAGTTAAAATCATCAGAAGCCTGACTTAGAAGCCTAAGCCAACTTCAACAAAATGTGTGTTTTATTTTACCTTTCCTTTATTTAGACAGGTGCTCCTGCTTCTAAAGAAACCCTGGCTAAGATTCAGTGTATGTGAGTTGTTTTTTGTTTTGATACAGAAGAAGGAAAAGAAGATGTACCAAAAGGCTGAGGAAGAGCATCCCTAAAGATGACTACCGACTGCTGCTTATTTGGAAAAAAAAAAAAATAATAATAATAATAATAAAAAAAAAATAAGACACCTAAGCACAAAAGCTGCAGCCCTCACATATAAATATATGTATCTATTTATGTATTTATATATATATTTACAGAAAATAGGGGCAGTAAGAAAAATATTATAGAGTTTTAACTGTGTAGAAGGGTGATAAAATGTAGCATATTGCAGTGAAAATGTCACATTGCGATGTTCATTCACAACAGCTGGTACTGTAAATCATGTGTTAATCACACAGTCCCAGTTTGTTAGTCGATCTTGTTGAAGAAAGATTATATATGTAGAAAATGTGGAAGAAAAGAAGCCATTCTTTTACATGTTTGAATGTCATCTGGTAGTTTTGTAACTAATTCTGAGTCCCTCAAAGATATCACCCTGTAAACTTAACATAAAAGAATTAAAAATAATAATAATGATACAAGCAGCAACATATTTCTACAGTTATTTTCACAATACAATGTATGTGTGAGTTAAACATGTGAGTTTAGTCTACTTTACAGTATTTATATAGCATCTATTACAATAGAGACTGTCTCTCTATAGGTATCCCTGGACTTGTCTCTGTTCAGTGGCGTCTCTTCCCCATCCTCTCAGGCCTTCTTCTGGTTGGTTCTGAGTATTTCCCTTTCCTCTCGACTGTTAACTTCAGGACATGGGACTACATTAAAGTGAAGATTCAGTACAAACTCTTGGTTTCCCTAGTTATGGTGTACTTTTTCTTTTGAAGCATCGTGGATGAAAATCAGCTCTTCCAAGTGAGACAAGAATGGAGCAGGATATCGACAGGTAGATGGGTGCAGCATCTGCAGCAGTGTGAGGCTTGAGCCAGTTGATCCATGGTCCTACCTGTTTTCATGAATTGTGAGTAGTAACTAACAGGGAATTCGAGCAGCTGAGTTTCCACTACAGGACTCTCCCTTCATTCCTTTCCATTAGAAGAAGTCTGATGAGAATTGCTGCTCCTCTACATTGAGAAGATCTCAGGTGGTTTAGCATCTGATAAGGATGCCTCCTGGACACCTCCATAGTTGGTCAGTTGGTGAGGTAATGCCTCAGGCTCAGACAGTCATGTGACATTTTTTTGTTGTTGTTGTCTACAAACATCTGTATATGGTTCCTTCCAGTTAGGCTGTTGATGCTCCAAAACACCACCACCCCAGCTTCCACCTGAAAACTCCAAGTCCAACTCCAGCTCCAGGACCAAGACAGGAGGTTAGTCCCATTTCAGTGTAGGTATGATGTGTGGGGAGTGATGAGGTTAAAGCCTTGATGGTAAACTGTAAGATTTTCCAGAATAATAATCTGACTGTGAGTTAACAAACCGGAAAATCCTCCAGCATGTCCACTGAAGTGGCCAACAATTTTACAAAAATAAATAAATAAATAATAATGATCATAATAAAAGTGACACTTTAAAAATCAAAATAGTTTGACAAGAACATAAGAATGTCAATCTATTTTCTAATAAGACTTTTAAATTCAACTGAACATGAACATAAATTAAACTCTAGATAGAGTGGTCATTGGAAAGACCAGTATGTCAGAATAGAGTAGTTCAAATGAGTCAAGATATACGGATCTACAACAAATATCCACCACACAGGACAGAAATGAAAATGTACATATGTATCCGTCTCACTTTCTAAAAATAAAAAATAAAAAAATAAGTTTACATGTACATCATTAGCAACTTTATCTTAATTATCTAATAATTAGAGGTACCTAACAAAGGTAAAGAAAATGAATAAATAAATTAAAGTCAATAAATCCAGTTGTCACATCTCCTGGAAAAGAAGGAAACAAGACAGAAAGAGAGAAATGTTTTCTGTACGTATCAATTACCTGATTTAAACAAAAGAAAAAAAAATCTCAAGGTTTCTAATATCGTATAGAAACACACACAGATCCACATTCAATTTGATTTTGCACACCTTCTTTCATTTGGTGCGCATGCACGTGGGATTTTTACATGTGTGTCACCCACTTGACTGTCTTTGACAGCCATAATGACACCTTGGAGTGTTGAAAGTAAAACACATCCTGCAGCTAAAGCCGCTCTGGCTGTGATAATAAGTGGCTTGCTTTGAGTACACTGACAGACGGAGGAGCTATCCACGTAGGCAACTCCATCAGGTAATTAGACTGAACCTACAATGCCAGGTAATAAGTGTTTAGGTAGAGCTAACAGCTACCTTTCCACATTTCAGCTGCATTTATCCTCTTTGAGGTTAAATGTGATACAACAGTGGAGAAAGACAGAACCAACTTGGTCTATCTGTCTTAAAGGTTTGTCATTACTCTGCATTGATCAGAAGGTCCTATGTAAATACAGGCATTGACATAATGTGTGTTTGAGTTTTGTTTTTTGTTTTTTACATATGTGTGCAAGGGCTGATGTACACACTTACTTGTATGTCAGGTGTGTGGCTCTCCAGAGTGTGCATGTGTGTGTGTGTGTGTGAAGCCCTGAGGGCAGCTCTGGGGCTTGCCTCCAGCATGTGTTCACTCACTGACATAAGCGAGAGACACTAAAACTGTATTCTGCCGCCAAGCTTTCAAAACACACACACACACACACTCACTAACCTTTTCAAAAACATGCATGATGTTCTAAACAATTACAAAGAGACAACATAGTATTGGATGCTGCAACATTCATCTCTGTCTTACAAGGCTGATGCTTTTCAGAGTCTTGAGGGGGAAAATGTAATAACGAAATGATCGCATTTTAGAGTCTCTTTTCTTTGCATCTTTCCTTAAATTTAGCAATCAGTCATATTTGAAGTCCATGTACAGCCAGTTTTGGAGATTTTGTAAAGAAACATACCAACAAAAATGGTATTCCATTCAGACTTTTCTTTTAACCCTCCTCAGTTTTTATTCAGACATGCCCTTAAAAGTGAGTCCTCACATGAAGTCCTCACACACACACACACACACACACACACACACACACACACACACATACATGTATATATACACAACTCGGTGCAGTGATTTGGTATAACAGCTGTGATGAATGGGAAAAAAAAAAAACAACAATAATAATAATAACAGTAATAATGATGATGATGATGATGATAAAAGAATAATTGTTCATTGCATTGTGCGGTAGCCAAAATCTTGGAAATATTGATACAATTAGACACAAAGAAGCTACAGAAACACAAACAATAAACTGTTCTGTTTCATTGATTTGGCTGAGGCTGAGTGAACAAAATTACAAGGTTCTGAAGCTATTCAAGGCTGGAATAATCATGGTGGAGAAACGTTTGGGAGCAGATTTATTTATTGATTCAATAACCATTTTTCATATTCCTCTGAAAAGCTGAGAAGTATTAGTTCAACAAACTTCCTACTGGAGACAGCTGGAATTTACAGATATTTTTACATTTCTGTTCATCCTCCATTCACACAACCAACTAACGCCACACTGTCAACTGTACACGTATACCAAAGACTGTAAGCTGCCCTGTCTGCTCAGTTTAACAGCTTATAGTTCCTGCTATCATCAAAATAGTGTGTGACAGTGACAGTTGAAATGTAAATCATTTGCTAAATTAACACTTTTTGTTTCAGCTCAATTGTCGTATTCACCGTGACAGGCTGGACATAGTCTTGCACATCATTGTTGTGGACTTTTGAGTCATCCTGCTGCACAACATAATTTCATATAAGTGATGTTTATGAGCATTTATGTATTATGTAGGATTGGATTATCAAATGGGCTCAAATGTAACTCTAGAATACAAAAGAGTTCCAATCTGACTCAATAGCTACAAGGTGTCCAGGTCCTGTGGCTGCAAAACAAGCCCAGTCCATCCACCACCGTGCTTGACAATTGTGGTGAGGTCTTTCTGCTGTTATGCATTTCATCAAAAATGACACTATGCACATAGCCTAAGATCTCCACTTGATCCTGTCTCTCAAAAGGAGATTATTGCAGAAATCCAAAGGTTTATTCAGATGCACCTTTGCAATTCTAAGCCATGCTGTCTTGTTCCTTTTAGAAAGTTGAGGCTTTCTTCAAAAAAGACCATTCCACAGCCTGATCAAGGGTGAACTTGCTGGAACATCCACAACTAAGAGGATATGCTGCTGTCCTTAATGTTTTTTGTCATGTAAGTATTCTTTTTAACATGTAATGATGTACCAAAGACTATTTAGAGATCCCATTAAAACTCTTCCTTAATTGGTGGGCTGGTACAGTTGCTTCTCCAAGATTGTTGCTGATATCTTTACTCTTTGGCATTATAGTAACACACACTTCTGCTCTTAAGCTGGATCATACATACAAGTTACAGCAACACATGATGAAGGAGGTGTCCAACGCGTTGGGTTGATTGTGTTGTCAAAAAAACATAAATATACATAAAAAAATCGGGAAACTGAACACCGCCATTATTAATTCATCCACCTATTTATGTAATGCAAGGTCCGATCATAAATGGATACGAGCTTCTGGAGACTCACCCCCACATACGATTTTATTGGTTATAGGCTCTACCTGCCAACCAAAGCCTGATTAGCTGGCGCTTGGGTTGGAAAGTTGAAAGTTTCTCAATTTTTGACAGAAGCAACAGACCTGACCCAACACATGCAGCCCACAATCCATTTTGGCAACAGATGGCAAATTGTCACATGTGCAATAAGAGTTCCAGTTAAGATATATGGGTACATACAGTAATAGCCGAGACACCTGACAGTGGTGATTTGTGGCAATTGTATGTTTTGGGGTCATTCAGGCTTTTGTCAGTGAATAGTTGGCATACTCTACTCAGTAGTTTGATATCTTTTTCATATATTTGGCTGATTGGTGTATATCGCATGTAACGTATAGGTGGATTGGTAATTCTCATGTAACCATCAGGCACATGAGAATCACCAGGTATGTAAGTGTGAAGCCTTATAGTTGAATGGTGATGTTTCTGTAAGTGATAGCCTGTGCAGAGTGCCTCTTACAAGCAATAGATTCCTTTTGAAAAGTAATTCTGGCCTCGGGTTTCGACCTCTCCTCCCTCAGCCCCTTTGTTGCCCATTCCCTGCCTAGTCGGATGTTTATATCAGAAGGACAAATTAGCGTGGCAGGATTGTGTTACAAATGCAAGCCTTGGGTCTGATCTTAACAAATCAACACGTCATTCTCCACTTTCTATCTCTCACCCTCACTCCCTGCCTCTCTTTTTCACACCACCCTCACTTACAATGCTGCGCAGCTATATTACAACCAGAATTACTAGGTGGCTGACACAAATGAGTGGGGCCTGGGAACCTGCAGTAAGCTAATTACAGCCTTGCCCCTCAAAGCCCCTTAAAGCCGCTAATTCACAGTTGTTGGTTGGTCCTCTGCAGCAACGGCAATTTGCTGTGTGTGCGTATATGTGTACGGGAGAACTGGGCTTACTGAGGCGGAAAATGTTTCTTATTATGAGAAGTCAGCGTTGGGTGGAATATCAACCTCTGGATGCACACAAGTACGAAAAACCAACCTGACCTTACACTTAAAACCCTAAAACCAGAACACCATTTTCTGTATTATTTAAACTACACTCACTATTTATAAAACAAATTTGTACCTTCTTTATTTTTTGCCATCAAAGAGCGGGATATTTTAATACGTATATTATTATTATTTGATTATTGATTATTAAAGAAAATTGGGATTTTGTTTGCTGGTAACAGTACAAACACACAACCAGAAATGTAGCAGGCAAATGCCCAAACTGACACAATCTGTGCATTTCAAGATGAAATAAAACAAATTTACCTGTCATATCAAGCTCTAAAATTAGGTAAATACAACCACAGATAAATAAGATATCACTCGTAATAATTTATGAAAAACTAAGCCAAAATGTCAGTTGCAGTGTGTGAAAAACTGATTACAACCTGAATACTTCTGTAATGGGAATAGAGGGTTTAGTTTGTAGCAGCCAAGAGCTGCAAATCAAATGCACTTGATTAATAGATCTTCAGCAAGAGTGAGCACTTATATAAAAGTACAAGTTTTGGCACTTTGCTGGTCTGGATTGTTCAGATGTGTTAACACAATGTTAACAAGGAAAGACATCAGCCATGATGCAACTGTTACTGCGCAGGATTATAAGGTTATTCACAAACAATCACCATTCGGTCAATTAAAAATGACTATTTATAAAACTATTGTTTTCCTTTTCAGTTGCTTCCTTTTTTAATTTAGTCACTGTAATTGGTTAAAGTTAGAACGACAATTGAGGTTGACATTACTATTTACAAAATACATACATGGGGTTAAAAATATATACATATTTCCATATTTTCCGTGAGTTTCGGTTTCCTTCATGTTATGTGTTTGCTGACTTGTACAAAGACTGTAACACTATATTGCTATTTCATAGTTTTATTACAGTGAACAGCAGTACTCCAGCAATACTACAATTTCAAGATCGAAAAACTTTCCTATTTCAAGATTTTATAGTGAAACTGGACCTGGCAAAACGGGTTCTGGCAAAATTGTAGAAGTTGGCATGTTTGAGCTGCAGGGGTGAGCATCAGCACCACCAACACTGAGACTATAGTCTTACAAAAAAAAGGTTGAATGCCCTTCCCTGGTTTTGAGTGAAGTGTTGCCAGGAGTAGAAAAGTTTGAATGTCTCAGGGCCTTGCCAAGAGATGGAGGGGCGGAATAGGAGATCTTACAGGCAGACTGAGGTGGTGTCTGTAGCTATGGAGTAGGGGTGTGCAAAGCAGCTGGTATTTGAATCTGTATTTGTATTTGTTGAGTGGGGTAAAGTTTTTATATTTGTATTTGAGTAAAATTCGAAATAGGCATAAAAATACAGTTTTTTTGTGTTACACTTCTAATTTACATTATAGTGTAAGTATTCTTTATTTATATCCATTATACTAATTATGGATATGCAATATTGGTTGATGTTTTTCCATAAATCCAGCAATGAACATGTAAGAAGGAGCATCACTGAAAATAAATGAACATGACAGCCATTACCTTATCCATGGTTAAACCAACAATAAAATACCATTGTGAACATTATGAACCACCACCCTGCATTTGGGGAGTTTCAGCTAAGTTAATGAGTGACGGGAAGCTATGCTGAGGTTAACTAGCCTTAAAGCCTACATCCTACATCCTACATCTTGCTGTCTGCAAAAGACAGGGTAAGTTAAATGTACCATATAACTCACAAGTGCGTACAATTCGACACAACTACACACGTTCACATTACAATATTGTCTAAATTAGCGAGCTAACAGAGCTACGTAAACAGGGCGAACATGAGAGCACCCGACTGCAGACGTCACTAATGCAGCGTAATGGAATAATCTCCTGATCAAACTCTGCTTCCCGAAAGTTATAAACTGCCTCCGGGAATCCAGTTAAGGTACAAAAATTTATTCAACAAAAACAGTGTTGCAGTTAATTGTTTTTTGTTTGTTTTTTTGTTTTTTTGTTTTTTCGCTCAGTCGAGCCTTCTCTGTTGCTGTGCAGCAGCCTGTCAGTCACCTCTTTCTCTCCCCCCGACTCCTGAACGTCACTCACTCACTCATCCAGACACTGTGGTCTCATGAGGAAACGCAGCTTTGGATAGAAATTTTTTTTCTTGTTCCTGAATACAAATATTTTTTAAAGTATTTGTTCGAAATAAGTATTCGTAAAAAAACACGTTATTTGTTCCTTTCCGAATACCGTATTCGAGTTCGGCTCCACCCCTAATGTGGGGTTCAGGTTCCGTTGTAAAAAAGAAGAACATGTTAGAAAGCAGCATATTATGTGTTTTGTTGGGAGATATGGATGTTCATGTTTTTGTTCCTTTCCTGCCAAAGATGTGGTCTGGAGCTTCCTTCAGCAGGAGCTTTATCAACCCATGGCTCATTTCCCCATGTGAGAGGATGCAACAAAGATTAACAGACTGACTGTTGGTGGCAAAACAAAAAGAAAAAGAGGAGGGAAAAGAAAATATAATGCACCACTGCTCTGTCAGAAACCACTGAACAGTGACTGATCTAAAAGAAAAGCATGTGCCCTTTGTTTGGTACACTTTTTTTTTTTTTTTTTTTTAACACCTGTGGTATTTATCATTTTATGTTTTTAGTTTTGCATCATTGCTTTCAATTTATGCATTTGAAATAGCTAATATTTTCTAGGATGTGGCCACTTTTGTCATTTTTGCACTGAAACCATGACTTCATGGAGTTATATACAATTATTTTAAGTTTAGCCAACGTCCTCTCCCTTTCCCTGAAAAAGTATTCAGTTATATCAATCCAGACAATAATTCTTCACCTGTAAATTTATTTCCTTATGGAGGCAAAAGTTTTATTACTGCCATTCACATGGATTCTTTGTTTCTTTTGTGTATATGTGCCACTAAAACCACAAGGGAGGTAACGGTCATGACAGACGGCAGCTTTCATCCGCTTGGTGCTTCATGTTGAATTTCTTTAACCCTGCAGTCTTTCATTATTCCTCTACAACAAACCAGTAGTCGGGGTGATGTGGGTTCTCAGGTGGCAGAACTACAGCCTGTCTTACTCTGTTGACATTTTCTGCTCTACTTCCACCTCTACCCCCACAGGGCGCAAACAACCCTGGCAACAAGCGGCGGCATTGAAAGGGGACTGGATGGTTGCATCTGTGACTCCACACTGAGCGACTCATCTGATTGGCCGGCCAGCTACAACCGATAAAATCCAATGTGAGCCAAGCTCCCATACAAAAACTGTTCACGTTCCATCAAGCTTGGGCTAAGCCTCTTCACTCGCACTTTGTCTCTGCAGGAGACTCCTGCTGTGCTCGAGTTATCATGTTAACAGGATAAATGAAATGAACAGAAGGTCTAATCTCCTGCTTAAATCTGCTAATTCAGTGTTTGATCAGCTAACCTTGTAGTCGGCATCCTACAGTTTTGCTCTCTGCTATTTTATTTCCCCACACCTTTTATGCTTATGTGTGCACATCCACCTTCCCTTTTGAACTCTTCTGTCTTCATAATAATCCAGTGATGCTTGTTTTGGAAATAAATTATAATAAAAGGATGGTCACTTAAAGCACCATTGAATCTTTAATCCTCTGAACTCTGGATGTCTCCATCAGAACTAAACATAAACCCAAATTCCAGAGGTAATTTGACAGTTCATCTAGCTCTAGTTAGGGTTTTTCTGTTATACCATAACTTTTCTATTGTTACATTAGTTATATTCTGTATGAAAAACTCACTTATACATCAATAATAAACACCAGTGGGAAAAAATCAATTTGTAATATACTGAAAGTCTGGATTTGTTGGTTTCTCAGTACTGAAATGGGAAGAAACTTAGGACTCCTTCTCAAGGACGGTGCTCGGTGTAAATACACTTTAAAGATGCAATACTTGTAATTTACAGGAGTATATCAATTTCACGATGAATAAAGTATCACAAAAGATTTGTATAAAAATCCATCCATCAAATCAAATTAAGCTTTATTTATATAGCACCTTTCATACAGAGGTAGCACAAAGTACTTCACATAATAAAATCAACACTAACATATAAAAATTCACACACTCATTTGAGGTTAAAAACAAAAACCTCTTATTTGTGTCTGCTGGAGTCTATCCTAGCTGTCTGCGTGTGGGGGTACCGGTACTCCCTGGACAGGTCACAAGTCCATCACAGGGCTCATTTTCACTTCAGAGTACACATCAGAGTGTCCAAGTCCAGAACGGGAGGCAGAGCTTTTAGTTTTCAAGCTCCTTTCCTGTGGAACCAGCTACAGGTCTGGATACGAAAGGCTGAATCTGCCATGACTTTCAAGTCTAAACTTAAGACGTTCTTTTTTGAAAGACCCTATGGTTGACTTCTTTATTTTACTGGTTTTACTACACTTGTTCATTTATATTATATTTGTATGTGTGCATCTATTTCTTTTTTTATTTTTAACTTGTGCTTAATTTGTCTGTCATCTGTTGATTTTTATATTTTGTTTTTAATTCTGTAAAGCACTTTGAGAAACAGGCTACATAAATAAAATTGAATTGAATTTTGTGGTATCAGTTTAAATTTCATTTGAAAGAATATTTGATCAGCTTTAGAAAGATGTGTAGCTCTTGCAGTCTACCATGCACAAATCATCCAAAGTCCTTTTGGACTTCCAGACTTGTCATCTCTTGCGACAAGTGCACATTTTTGAGCACTATGTCGAGCTTCAACAGCGATGAAAGTACCTCACAGAGCTACAGTGGACCACTTCATGATGGAAGCAATTAAGACTGGAAAGTAGCAATGTAAATTGGAACGTGACCAAACCAGTAAATTTTGGATAGTTTTGGATAATTTTCAGACCTGGAGGATACCACTATCATTTATTTCCAGTACGTGCTTGTGACTTTGTATTTAACAGAGAGAGATGACAGTCTTATCAGGCTCCTTGTCAGCCATGTTTTTTTACGTGTATTTATATGAAACTGTGTGATCAATCAGCACACAGCAGAACTGGGACATATGCAGAGTTGGCTGAGCTGGATCTGAATGTGAATCAACTTTGAAGAATTCCTCCTAACTGCGAGGAATGATCCTGATGGATGTCGACATGCTGTGTCTCCTGGACTGAACTGTTTCTGCCACAGAGATCAAAAGCTCTTTGAAATCCATGAAGCTGAGTCTCTCACAGGTTTAGACAATAAATGATGCTTAGTGCACATTTTAAAAGCCATTGGTTCATCAAGTTCAAAATAAAAAAACACCCTATAAAACAAGAATTTTAGATTATAGGGGAAAGTTTATGTAAATGTCATATTTACAAATTAAACTGCATGGTAGAATTTGTTGTAGCAGGAGGCATTAGCTGACTATTTAATAACACTCTGCAAAGAAAAAGAGATTTAGTATTGACCAAAGACAGATTAACACAAAGTATCATTGGTTTTGGGAATTTGTGAAGTATTAGATTAAAATTGCAATCTGCTGATGGAACTATTGTAGTGGAAAAGTACCAAAGTCATCATCATATTGATCCAATGAATAGCATGTGTGCACACCGTGAAACAGATGGAGATGACAAGAGGTTCCTTTGAAGCTAGAAATTGTTTTCAAGATAACTCACTGCAACTAAAACTGTCAAACATGTGGTGCCTTAAAAGATAAATTCCTATTAAAACCAAACAAGCAAGTTTGTGTATTAGCACACAGTGCAAATTTAATGATTCACTGGTGATTTGCAGAGGACCCAGGGTCATATTGACATATTGCGTAATGTTGTGGACCTTTCTGCATGCTACATGGATGTTGATCTTTCAAGAGAAAGGATTGCATAATATTATTCAAACAAATGTCAAAGGCTTAGCCAAAAATCATACAACAAAACTTAAAAATCACATGTAAGTGCAGTCTTTAACCATTTTGTGGAGCTTTTTTTTCCACATCCTCAGCTGGATGCATGTCTTGACTCCTCATATGCAGTAAATAAACCTCTCTTTACCCTATTTTCAACCAATGGAAGTGCCATAAAACGGCTGCAAAGTGCCAGCCTCTGTAAGTCGAGGCCGTTCTTGTCGATCAGTGTGGTCCCACCGTAGGAGCTCTTTAGAGATGTCTCTGAAACCACTGTTGGCTCTACTTACGTAAAAATACACATCTTTTTTTTGGCGCATTATCGTGGCTATGGCACGTCAAGTCACGCACAGCAGGTCACAACACTGGAGGACATAAACCATATTTTATGTGAGTTGGAGCTGATAAATGTAGAGCAGCAGTCTTTATTTTTTCTGATAATACAGCCATGTATCTTCCCTCCTGGCTTGAAAATGATAGTGAAGTAGTAAAAGCAGGAATGCTACCAAGAAGACCAATCATATTTGTTGTTGTCCGTGTCAACCAGACATAGCTGCAGTTATGGCAAGGAGCTTGTCCGTCTGTGGTGGGGGTTACAATTTAAGGTTCACCCCCACAACATACATGGTAGGTTCCAACAGAAAGCATAATTCATGCTTAAGTATGAAAACATGAAATTGAGAGTTGCAGGATGCTGGAAGATCAGATCAGATAAAATGATCCAGACTCATAGTCTTTATTTCCACCTGCTTATTCTGCATTAAGACTGATTTATGCTTTTATATGCTCGTAGGCTACGCACGGCCTCATGACGTCTCTAGCATTTACTCTTGTGCTTATTGTTCGCATCACTCTGATTACCACTAGATGGCAGTGTGAGTTCTTTTTCTTCAGCGCTGTAGCTCACGGTGAGTTTCCTTTCTTTTTACTTCCTGTATGTAGCTCACACACAGCAACAAAAGACTGCATTGCCACATCGCCATTACATTTGGAGAGAGGTACATATCAGGCTACACCATAACGCATACCATAGCTTTGACACCTACGCTGTAGCTACAGGGTAGCCTTTAGCGGTAGCTCAAAAGTAGGTACAACAAAGTTGCAACTCCTATTTCAAATAGGAAGGAGGCGGTTTTGAGTCACGTGAGAGGCTGATTCCATCCCCACAAACCAACTGTTATTTTGGACACAACAGTATGTAAAAATTATGCACAAAATGTAAACTTTTGAGAAGGCGATACTTATCTCCTTTAAAAGGTATGACTTGGAATCTTGCTGAGTATGGATTCTCTTTTAATTACATTGTAGTTGATACAGAAAACAAACACTGGGAGTTGCACTTTCCTGACTTCTAGAAAATCAATATCAGGAGAAAAGTTGGCTTTCCAGAGAAAGGCGCTACAAAAATTTGTTGAGCACAGCAGGGGCCCTTATAAGATAATAAAGACTTCTAAATGATTTAAAGCTACTCGGGTGGTCTGTATTTCTTATTCTGCTGGGGTGAAAGGCAGTCTCAGCTGTTTGAGGTCAGTCTTTAAAATTTCAACATTAAGAGCTGAGCAAGTTTCCAGCAGGACATTTGATTTATATTAAAGCATTAAGGTGAGGGAATGAAAAGATAATCTCCATGTAATATGCAAAGACATATTTTCTGTGCTAAGGATTTATTAAAAAAAAAAAAAAACTAATCCCCTTGATGCTGTGCACTCATTTATTTATTTTTTTAAAAGCAGAAAGCTCTAGGGACAAACATTAAACATATAAAATGTGTGTCTTTGCCAGTTGAGATCCTGGGATTTCATACTTAGCATTGCAGACCCACAGTTAAAAATGGGTGATCTACTTAATGGTAATGCAGCAAAATTAATGTGCATTGAAAGGCAGATAAATCGCCTGCTGGATATCTCATGTGGTCAAATAATTCTGACCCTGACGTCCTGTTTGTTGATGGTGAGCTCAAATCACGTTGACTCTGTGTTATCTGATTGAATTAATATCTGAAAAATCCTGCACCTTCTGGATTAGATGACCTGCATCACGGCCTCCGCGTCCTGCAGCATTGTGGGTCAGCAGCTGAGCAGATTGCCTTCATGTCGACAGGGTTTAGCTTCGGACAACATGTGGCGTTTAACCCTGTCAATCCCATTGGCCCCTGCTTCGAATCAAACTCACAAACAATAAATTATGTTGAGGAAAACATTTATCAAGAATTTTACACTGAACTATGGCTCACAAATATCTGAAAATCTATAAAATCAAAACATTTGAAGCTGTGCATATGTTACTACTGTTTAACTAGTCTAGGTCAGTTGGAGAGGTTTGTTCTGATCTAAAACTGCACAACACATTCTCAGACATTCTTGAAACTGCCATAAAATTTAAAATGTTGATTTCATTTATGTACACAGTGAATAAACTGTGAATAAACTGATTAGTGTGTCCAGACGTATATGTTTTCATTGAGTATTGCATCAGTTTCAGTGGAGATTAAAGGATAAATATTTTGGCCTTCTCAAAATGTTTACAGTATACCAGAAGTTTCAGTGAATTGTCTGTAAAATGCTTTGGTTAAAAATTAAGTTCCCTTATCCGTAGGGTTTTTACAGCTTTGTTCGGAGAAGTCAGTTGAAGGGGGCTGGAGTCTAGAGGCTGATTCATACTTTTGGGTCATAGTGATGCCGTACCTACACCGTAGGTGTGAACCCTTTGCTGTAGGCTATGCTGGACCTTGATGTGCACCTCTCTCCAAATGTAGCTATGCGTCACATTGATGCAGACTACAAGAAATGTGATTGGTTGGATTGGGGGCGTTGTTCTTCTTCGTCTTTGTGTTTCCTGCTGCTTCCTCATTGTTTTCATGTCGGGCAGAACGATAGTTTGCCACAATGTTAATTCACATGAGAAATATTTTATTTCCCCTTTTTTTTTCTTTTTACTGAGTTAGATCTATATAAAGGAAGAAAACAAACAAAAGTAAAGAAAAAGAAGCTTGGTACTGCAATCTATAGCACTGCCCCCCAGTGGATGGTGGTGTAATTACAGTGCAGCGCAAACAACAGTGCACAAGTATAAATGCCAAAGACCCCATAGAGCTAGCCGCATGTGTATGTGCTGCACGTACACACATATAAATGTGTACATACATGGTGCAGTCCATTTACCTTCAAAACCAGAAGTCAGACTTGGTATACCATTGAAGATCAAAAGTCAAAAAATGAATCTCAAACTGCCAATCACTGATCCTGGTTCAGTTCAGTTCCATATGATCTAAGTGTCACATGTGCACATGCTAGTGACATGACATGGGAGGCGAAAACCAGAGCTGACATTTTTACAGAGTAGTCTACTCAGTGTTGAAAGTCACAGCGTGTCATCCAGCAATCACATCATCTGTCACACATGCTGTTAGGGCCCTGAAAGTCAAAGACACTTCAGCGGCTCAGACTAATAACCGACAATCTCTCTGCCAGTTCTTGTTACCAGCTGTTGGTGGTGATGTCATGTGATCTCTGAAGTTCCTAGATTGCAGAAATCAGTCATATTGCTGCTCAAATTAGATTTTTTTTTTCTCACAACCCCTTTTGTTGAAAAGAAGAAATCATTAGTGAATAACTTTTCAGTGAAAGATTTTTCATCAGAAGCCTTTGTCAGGTGGAACATATGGAGTCTATGGAATAGTGGGGCCAGAGTGGGAACGCCTCCAGATTCTTCTGTAAACTTTGTCACAAGTTTGTATGTTTTATATAGTGTAATTGAAAGTGTGCATAGAATCATTCAGTAGAAAAGGTTTTGTTGATGTCTTGCATCCACTTGAACATATCTTTGATTTCTTAGGCACCCCAGAGTTAGAAAATATTGTTACAGTACTTTCTGCCAATTTTAGCTGCTTTAAAACTGATTGTATTCATTTTTGGTACATCATTTGGCTTCTGGCATTAGTTTTCCATTTCCCTCTGTTTGGGTCAAGACCATCTGTCTCTTTTGCTGGTTTGAGTTAGTTGTACGCTTCATTCAGGTTTATCTTCCATTAAGAATTAATGCCTGCACATTTAGTTACTGTATATTTAATTTTAGATCAGATTTGAAATTTTTGAAATACCAAATAAAAAAATTACTCATCTGATGTAATCCTTTAATCTGTACTTCCCACTGAGTGTGTTGTTTTTTTTTAACTTTTAGAAGAAAATCCTCCATGCATTCATGACTGAGTAGTTAACTGAAAACAGATCCATTTTTGATCTGCAGATGTATATCTTCTGCATAGCAACTAGAGTGCAGCTGCTGACACAGTTAATTGTGATTGGTGGATTTGAACGACTAAAACAGGGCACAGTGAAACCAAACTTCATGGCTCTTCACAGTTAGAGGGAGGAGGAGTGAATCCTCAATACACTGTAAGTTCTTCTTCAAATTCTTTTTCATCTTCTTCTTCTTCAAATTTGAATATTGTAATAAGCTGTGCTTAGGCAGCGTAAGGTAGCATCAGGTACAACAATCTTTATTTCAACAAAACTTATAAGGCATCCAGTGTCAAACCTGTAAAGGAGCCAGTAAAGCCAGCATTTATTTGGTAGGTTCAGCACCAGCCATTTGCTGCGTTAAGTATACGTCCAGTGATGGAAGAAGCCACAAGGCAAAACCACACACCCGTCAGAGACACTGCAAAACCACTACACTGAAAATAAGGGTCCTAACACCACACGCCCCCAACTGGCTTAAGCACTGCAGAAGGAACTCAAACACAAACCCATCTGGTGCCACCACATGGCAAGGAGAGGGCAGCACCTAACCGCTAATCTGCCGACAATACTTAATCCCCCTGTCCGGACTCCAACACGACACGCAATTTAAAACTCTTTAAACGCAGTCATACTACTCATTCACACAATTAATAGATTTTAAAAGCACTTAACTTTCCCCACCATCAAGACCCTCCCCCGGGGTCTGAGCTTTGGCGCTGGTCTGGCAAACCCCCAGGCGTTTGCAGAGCCAATACCGCTCCAGCGCAGCAAGGCCTCCACTGGCGGGAGGAGAACCTCTTCCTTGGCTGGAGAGCGGATGGGCGGCCCCTAGATGTCCCCTCTAGATGGCCTTTTCCCTGCCTGGGCAGTGAACTAGCCCTACAGCCCCTCTGGCTATCTTCGCCTCTGGCAGCCCTAACCAGCTACGATCGGCACCCTCCCCCCCAAAATCCAATGGGCACACACAGTTTGCTTGGCTGGGCCTTCAACCCTGTAACGAGCACCATGCTCCTCTCTCCAGCACCACCACACACACAGTCACTCAGCCCTTTTCGTGTCTCTGCTCCCTACTCTCACCTCACAGGTGCTGCCACTCAGGTAATCAGCCAGTCTACTCCAATTCTGCTGATGCTGATGCTGCTGGTCCCTGACACTACTCACTACAATATTCTTGACTCTCGATAAATACTCAGCATGGTCTTCTGGAGGATGTTTACCATTATGTGACAGAGTTCAGCAACGTGACATGTGATGTGTCTCATAAAACAAACAAAACCCTGTCAGAGCTGCACTGCTGCTGTAGGAAGTGTTGTGTGTTCTTTGAGGGTCACGCAGTTCTTGGACTCGTATAAGCTTGAACTCCTTCAGCACCACAGCCATCTGTTTGGAATATCTCCAAAGCTCCATCCTCGTCACTCCCAAAGAGAACCTCAACATTTTAAACCTCACCCCCGTTTTTGCCTTTCGTTTTTGCTGATTCTCGTACCTGTCTTACAGCTCTCATGTCCTAACATGCTTCTCTGCTACTCCGGACTTCCTCATTATAACCACAGCTCCTCTCTCAGCTGCCTGTCACCTGCTTTCTCAAGGTCTACAAAGACACAATGCAGCTCCCTCTGACCTTCTCTGTACTTCTCTTATCAACATCCTCAAAGCAAATACTCATCAACTCTTCAAAGTACTCTTTCCATCTTCCCATCACACTTCTGGCACCTGTAAATGTTTACATCTCTGTCCTTAATCAGCTTAGCCTGCTACACATCCTTCCCTCTATCTCCCTCACCTCACCAACCTGTATGAGTCAGTCTCTCCCTCCTTACAAATCATCATGTGTCCTTTGTTTTTTTTGTTTGGCCTTTTCCACCTCTACCTTCATCTTACATCCCTGTATTCCTGTCTAGTCTCTTCAGTCTTCTGTGTCCCACTTGGTCTTAGCTAACCTTTTCATCTGTACAAACTCCTGCACTTCCTCATTCCACCACCAAGCCTCCTTGTGTCCTCCAAGAACTCTACCTGTCTCCCTGATCACATTAGCTGTACTTGTCCAGTCGTCTGGAAGCACCTCCTGACCACCTACAGCTTGTCTCAACTCCTCTCTGAAAACCAAACACTCTTGGTTTTTCAGCTTCCACCACTTCATCCTCTACTGTGCCTTTGTCACCAGTCTTCCAACACACCACCATCCTGTGCTGTCTGGCTATGACCTCATCTACAACAACTTTGCAGTCACTGATCTCCTTCAGGTTACATCATCTACAGATGTAGTCCACCTGTGTGCTCCTACCTCCTCTCTTATAAGTCACCCTCCTCTTCTGGAAAGTATTTACTGCAGCCATTTCCATCCTCTTTGCAAAGTCAACAACTATCTGTCCTTCTGGGTTCCTGTCCTGGATACCAAACATGCCCAACATTTCCTCACCACCTCCATTGCCTCATCCAGCATCGCTATTAGAGCCTGCACCAATCAACACTATTTCATCTCTAGATAAACTTTCCATCACTTCATCCGCTTCACCCCATGTAGTTACAGTGCTGCAATGGAACTACAGTAAAAATGCTCAAAATCTCACCCATATCATTTTACAAACTAAGTAAATAAGGTGACATCCCACTGGTCTGCACCTTAGACAGTATAAAAAGAACTGGACTCCCTATAACATCACCCATAGGTTTTCTGGAGAGCGCCCTTGAAGCCTTGTGGAAACAGAATAAGGGATATGTTTATAATGTGTGACCAAGAAAGCACACAGTTATGCTACAACATTTACTGTTGTTCACTAACAAAATTTGTAGGCTGCCAATAGATTTAATAAGTTATTTTGTTATTTAGTATTATTATTATTATTATTATTATTATTATTATTATTATTATTATTATTATTATTATTATCATCATTATCATCATTATTATTATTATGCATTTATTTTGAATGTGGTGCTTTTTGCTAAATTACTAGGCTCTACATAAAATTTTGGGGGGGTAAAAAAGAAGTAGTTAATGACCAAAAATCTCATAAAAGTGAAAGTCAGCAGCTGTGACCAAGCTGACACAACCAGCAGGAGCACCTTGTCTGAGATACTTCCTCTCCATAACAACATGAACCTCAGCGTGTGACTCATTTATGT
>JBAMYA010000018.1:21040878-21051805 GCA_037176975.1 Arrhamphus sclerolepis | reverse complement strand
TTTTTGTTTGTTTTTTTTCGCTCAGCCGAGCCTTCTCTGTTGCTGTGTGGAGCAGCCTGTCAGTCACCTCTTTCACTCCCCCCCGACTCCTGAATGTCACTCACTCACTCATCCAGACACTGTGGTCTCATGAGGAAATGCAGTTTTTGATGTTTTTCTTCTTCCCAAATACACATATTTTTTAAAGTATTTGTTCAAAATAAGTATTCGTAAAAAACATGTTATTTGTGCCTTTCCAAATACCGTATTCCAAATACCGTATTCAGGTTCGGCTCCGCCCCTACTATGGAGACTCTGGATCGGTCTGTGGTAAAGAAAGTGCTGAGCCAAAAATCCAAGGCTGCATTCCTGCCCTTATCTATGGTTACGAACTGTGTACATGCAAAGCCAGAAGTTGGTGGTTGGTTGGATGGATGAAAGTTTATCAGTTTTTCTGTAAGCCAGAAGTCTGAAGAACCTATTTCAAGTTAAGAAAATTCCCTCACACAAACCACTCAACAATTAGGAACACAGACCAAAACAGGTAACACTGGCGATTCTCTGAAATAAAACAAAGTAAAATTATACCACACCAGTGATAATGACAACAAAGTAACCTAGATTCGTCCCTTCTTCCTGTCTCAGTCGTTCTCCAGTTCCACCCTGTCAGCGGTTGTTCGTTCAGCTTGGGGTTACTTTCTCTGCCCCTTCACTTAATTGGTGTTAAAGATGCCCAGGGCCTTCACAACACACACAGAACCAGACACACACACACACACACACACACATACAATCAGTGACTCTATGCTGCTTTACAGTGGCGAAGGAGAGTGGCTGACGTGTGGGAAAATTAGCTTTGGGTGTACAGAAAGGAGGGGAAAAAAAAGCTTTTGAAGCAGTCCTTTGCGGGATAAAAACTGCAATGAGAGCGAATATTCCACTTTTAATTACTGCCTGTTTACTCAACCCTCCCACAGCTTTTGCACACCCCCACCAGCAATCACCTGCTACTCATCATCATCCACAACCTGACTTTCTCACTCCTCACCTCTATTCTCCTGCTACAGCCCACCTGGTATCTGCAGCATCAAAAGGAGTGAGTGGTGAGACGATCACAGGAGAGGCAGTAGTATACAGAGAGCATGCTGTGACCTGCTTTTGTTGACAACGTGAGTCTATTAACCAAAATGAATCTTATTCAGCAACTCGTCACCAATGTTTGGCTGGGGGGGGCTTAAAAGTTGCAACCTTGTGAGTTTGTGGAAATCAACACCATTGATATCACCCACTTACAAGACCTAGACATGTATATTGTTCTTTAGACTTGGGGTTGGGTTTTGGCATTCAAGATCCATGTTGGCTGACTGCAGCTGATAGTATAGAGTATAAAACTCTCCTTACACCTCAGAAAGAAAACAACCAGAAAGATAAATATAGAAAAAGAAAAAAAAAAACATGGAGAAGATAGTGGAACTGAAAATATGAAAATAAAAAATGCATCAACCATCATTTGTGGTTGTGAAGCTTCCAGCCAGTTCAGGATGAATTGTGTCAGTACTAAAGTGGGATGTCCTCCATGGTGTCGATTCAGAGCCTCAATCAAATCAAAACCAAGAATCTGAAACCAAGAAATGAAGATATGCGACCAAGGCTGTGTTCCGATATCCATACTTCAATGAGTACACTTAAATGCAGTACACTCGCCGCACATACTAAGTGTGCAGAGTTCCAACAGGTAAGTCTTGTTCCAAATCGCATACCCAATGGTCCACTTGAGGTAAAAAATTTGAATGGTGAAACAGAGAAATACAGGAAATTATTAATATGTAAAACCACAAAACTTCTGTCAGGTTTGGGAGCTGCAGCTGATCCAGTTGCCATTGTTGCCGTTACGGTAGCCATCTTTCTTTTATTATCCAAGCTGAGTTGGGTCCGCCTGTCTTTGCCTCTTCTGCTATGTAGCTAAGATGGCAGAGGCAGGATATCAGCTACGGCTGGGTTTTGTTCATTGTGTGCATATTTACTGTACCATAAACCCCAGGAAACTGGCAGTCTGTTGTCGAGTTTTAATTACAGACCCAATAGTTCCCCTTCTTAAAAAGGAGGACCACCACCCCAGTCTGCCAATCCAGTGGTACTGCCCCCGATGTCCATGCAATGTTGCAGAGATGTGTTAGCCAGAACAGAGCCTTGAGGAACTCAGGGTGGATCTCGTCCATCCCTGGAGCCCTGCCACTGTGCAGCTTCTTAACTGTCTTAGTGACCTCAGCTCCAGTAATCTGAGATCCAGAGTCCACCAGACTCAGCTTCCCCTATGAAAGACGTATTGGTGGGACTGAGAAGAGACCTTGCCTTGGAGGCTGCCAAGACCGCAGCCTAATTGGCTCATCAGTGCCTGTCAGCTGCTTCCAAAGTCCTATATGCTAACCAAGCTTGATAGGACTCCTTCTTCAGCCTGGTGTTCATTATGGACAAACCATGACAAGCTCAGAAGTCCAACAACAGGTTGAGGTCACAGAGGTCGTTCCTCATAATCACGCTCCTACAGGTTCCACTTTCATAGCCACCGACAGACAACAGTCAGAGCCTGTTCCCTGACCCGAAGGCGAAGGGAAGCTACCTTATCATCTACTGGGAAAACCCCAGCATATAGGTTCCAAGATGGGGGGGCTATAAGTAAGCCCACTCCAACCTGTCACCTGTCACTTTGGGAAACTCTAGAGCAGAATGAAGTCCATCCTCTCTTCAGAAGATTGGTTCCAGAATCCATGCAGAACCCATGCTCTAGTCGGTACCTCTCAACTTCCCACACAAGGTCAGGCTTCTTCCCCACCAGAGGGGCAACATTCCATGTCCCAAGAGCCAGTTTCCTCAGCTGGGGGTCAGCACGCAAGGCCCACGCTTTCAGCTGCTGCCCAAAACGAACCATGCTGGACCTGCACGGGGCCTCCTGCAGGTGCTGAGCCCACAAGAGGGTCTTTTTCTTCCTGGCTTTGGAAAAACAGTCTTGTTCAGGTTGAAACATAAGTGGGGTGACTTTCCTCAAAATACCTTTGACATTCAGGTTGAGTCAGATTTTACGTCAAAAGCATACAAAATAATGATCTTTGAATTTCATTAAGAATCTTATTTAGTTAATCAGAAGAGAAAACAAGCATCTACTCATTTATTTATCTTTTTTTTTCTTACCTCTCAGAGCTCAGTATATTTAGACTTTTGGATGGTGAATGGGTAGGGTGGGAGTGGGGGTGGGGAGAAATATTTCCTTGTCCCCTAGTGTGCACAATGCTGTATTAAAGCCATATATCGCGTCACACTTGGCAGATATATGGGGTGTCTTAAACAATATGAACTATGTGTTAAGAAATAAATTGCTTACACCAGTAGAATTCTTACAGGAACACTTCAATCCTGACCCACAAGACTATCTAGATCATTATTTCTTGCACATTTTCCCCAGTGCAAGCAGACATGGTTACTGATTGTAATAAAACACAGTCTGCGAGCTCGGAGGCTTGTGGGAAGGCTACCATGACAGTGACAGAAGTATGCGTCATTCATCTTCTTCATTTACACTTCAGGCTTTCTCAGCAGTGGTTGCAGTCAAAGCGTAGCTTTCGAGTCAACATTGTTTTATTTTGAAAATGCTTAATTTCAGACTTGTAACCTATTCCGTCTGCTAATGTGGTATAAGTGAGAATGGCAATGAACCTCCTTCCACGGAGGGGAGGCTTTTTTTTTTTTTTTTTTTTCTTGGTTCTGGTAGGTATGTGGCTGAATATGTTTTAGAAGCGGACATCCAAGCAGCACATCAGCAGTGCTTTCTAACTCTAAGCATAACGGGCATATGGATGGCTGTCCACGCTGTGTCAGAGTACATCTTTGTAGCCTTTCACTCTGCTCCACCAGATCTGTCTTAACTCTGAAACACATGCATTAATTTAAAAATATACTTTACTCAGCTTTTAATAAAAATCAAAGGACCAAAAATCAAAAGGTTTTAAACCACTATGAGATGCAAAACAGTCAGAATAAGCAGAACCTGTGACTCCACCTGCAGCTGAAAGTTAATCTGATCTCAGTCCAGATGAAAATTTCACAGCAACCCTAGTTGTTTTTTCGCCCTCATGTTTTTTTAAATTGTTTTCCCTTCAGGGATGAAGATATTTTATTGAATTGAATCAAACTGCATTGAATAATTACTTATTTTTTATACGTTTTACTGAGAGTAGCAGAAGTAATTTCTTTAACACAAGGAGACATTACCGTCAACATAATTATTTTTTTGTTAATTTACATCCATGCAGGCTTAGATGGTTGAAATAAAATCACTATGTCACATTCCTTTGAGAAACTCTAATAACTAACTACAAGATTCAGAACAAGTCATTTCACATGTCATTCATTTATTTTACAGTGAATAAGCATTTTCCTTTGGTGGATGTGAAATAAATATGTTTGGGGGGTGGGGGTTCATAGTCCGCAGATGATGTAAAAATGTTCAATAACATGCCACCATAAAAGTAACAGCAATTGGAATCCAGTTTCACAACCACTAGCATTATGAAATACTCTATAAGAGGTAGAATGGTCAGGTGCATGCTGGTCGTTTCTACAGAAGTGGATCACTATCAGGGTATCTTTTAGCATCCTGAGGCCTGTGGATTGTTCCATACTAAATGTTGACAACATGAGGACAACTATGCCAGTGATTATTCATTCTAAGCCCTCTGAGCTTTGATGGCTCTTTAGGTTTTGTACCTGCATTCAGCAGACATGTAAAACATTTGTTGAAAGTCAGCAAGTCCAAGTATACGGAGTCATGAGCGAGTGAGACTAAGCAATTGGAAACATTTCATCTGATTAGTCATGTCTCGACTATCTCTAATGTTAGTTTTCCACTTGAGCAAAAGTCATTAGTTTCATTAATGATGATTGACAGATGCTAGTTCCTCTAGACTGCAGCTTTCTCAATGCCAAAATGATATTAAGGAAAGCTCCATGCATCTGCACTAAAATAAAATAAAATAAATAATCCAACCACACTTCAGACGATCAGACTTCAATCCCAACAGAGATAAAACACTTGCCAGTCGATAAATATTAATGCAGCCACCCGCTTTCACTTTTAAACACTAATTTCTGATTTTAATTACCATCCAACATTCAGTGAGTGTCCTTAAGATCTTTCCAACCGCTGGACCCAGATAGTGGATCAGCGCTGGTAAACAATGAGGTAGTTTTCACACTGCACAATTTTCAGCATCAGCAGATTGTTGTTCTGTTCAGACTACACGACTCATCTTGAAATCACACGCTGCACAATCTGATGGCAACTCTGTCATCTAGCAGGTCTCCAAACCAGGTTTCATCCAGAAAACACTCGTGTGTGCACCACAAAATTATTATATTATGAAAAAGAAGACAGAGCACGGTAAGGAATGTTTTCGCCCATGAAGACCGCAGGGACTGCCTGAGCTACAAAGACAGCTGAGCTAAAAAAAAAAAAAACTTTCATAATGAAAAGGTAGCTGCATGCTTGGTATGCTTGTGGTATTCTTTGTCGTATCGAGTGTCTAGTTGAACGTCTATGGCATCTTCCCTTGCCTTCAAGATTCCCTTCCTATGCTGGATCTCTCATTGGCTGGCTCATTGGCTCAAGATATCTATTTAGCAAGTTAGCTATCCATTGTATTTAGTCACTCAGTGACTTGGTAACTGCCAAATTTTAATTGTGTAGTATGAAAGTGGGAGAACAACAGTACTTTTTTCAGCCGTCCTCTTTTATTTTAGCCATTAAATACAGAGTAATTATACATGAATGTTTGCATGAGAAACTGACAAAAGGTACAGGTGGTGCAGGGAAATCACTAAATTCTCTAATCTTCCTGCTCAAGACTCTTAGAAAAATTAAAGCTTTGCTTAACAAGAAGAGTGGACCAACAGCTAGGCTGGAGGTGACATCAGGTGACATGAGGTTGTGGAAAGCTCGCCTTTCTTGAGATTCATCTGACAGATGTCACAATTGGAACAATCACTGTTCTCATTTCTCCTTCACCGTCCAAATCTAAGACATAAAAATAAAAATGACAGAAAATGAGGGAAGGACCTTGGTGACATCCCCTCTCCAGACCTGTGGCTCAATTTCTTCTGAATCCTGCCAAAATGTTGAAGAAGCATGCTGTTTTCTTTTTCTTTTTCTTTTTTTAGGTACTAAATCGACTACCTATTCACTCCATGAAAAATTGCACACACATATAAACACAGTTTGCAGACACACCTCTCCAGGCTCCAGAAATTTTGACAGATCTCCTCTGACAGACAAGCAGAAAGATCAGAGCGAGGTGATTGATGGAGAGGGAGGCAGAGTGAAGAGGGATGGAGGGGTGAGGAATAACCGTCAAATCACTGACAGAATACAGGTGTTTGGGTTTTGCCAGACAACAGCTCTGCTGCTCACACTCCCTCCGGCGCCCGATGGTATCAGACTACTTCACCATTATTGGCCGCCGGTCTCAAAAAGACTGACAGAAAGCTTCTACTGGGAATTGAGAAATGGTAAACTGAAGAAGAGGAGGAGGGGAGAAGAGGAAGCTGTGGGGGGACATGGCTTAAAAAGAGAGAGAGAGAGAATGAGAGAGACAGGGAACGATCCTCCTCAGAAGTGACCCTCCCTCTGTTGCTAACATTTGGCTGAACTTTCAGAAGGGATCCTCCCTCATGACTTATTTTCTTTAGGGTTGGCCAGAGAAAGGGAGAGAGAGACTAGAATTGAAAAAAAGAGAGAAAAGGACAGTAGAGAAGGTTGCCAAGAGGTGTAACAGTAAAGCAAGAGACAGGAGAGATAATAAGTGTGAATCTGTTATTACCAGAACAGGATTCAAACTAAAAAAGACATTAGTGCTGGCAGGAAGTGGCATTTTTCCTGTCAAACTGGGAGAAGTGTGTATGCAGAAAAGTGGGTGATAGATGGAGCAGGATAGCAACGTTGTCATTTTTCTGGGAATCCATAATGGCCAGCCCCACTATGAAAACCAGTGACATGTGATGGGAACAACACTGGGATATTTGTTTTGCTGGGATGATATGTTGACATGTAGGGTGCCACCCACCTAAATAAATAAATAAATAAAAACAGGGGAAGTGAAGGAATCCCCTGTTTTTTGGGAAGCCTTTAAGACAGTGTGACACTCAGTTTATCTGCTAAATGTTGGGATCACAGCACATCTTCTCAAAACAGGCTCTCAGCCTGTTCAAAAGAACTCTGAATAAAGAGTTTGCACAGTAAAATATTTTGCCAACATTAACATCTGTTTATTGGCTCTCTGTTAAATTAAGGATAGAATTTTAAAAAAAAAAAACATCTTTTACAATCAAAGGCCTCTTGTAGCATAATATATAATATCCCAACAGAGCACTTCACTGTCTGTGAGGCAAGGCAGTTTTTTATTTGTATAGCATCCTTCATGTCCAAGACTCTAAGTTTAGAGAAAAACACATTGAAAAGTGCACTAAAAAGTAAAAGAGCTTAAAAGCAAAATAAAACAAATTAGAGAGACAGAAACAGAATTTTAAAAAAGGAGCATCAAAGAAGAACTACTTTCTGGGTCCAGAAAGTAGGCCTGACCCTGACCACCTGACCAACGGTTGACGACACTCTTGGAAGAAGAGTCCATGGTCTGTTCTGAGTCATTTTAATCTTCTGAGATTTAATTTTATGCTCAGTTAAATTGTAATTGTTTACAAATACGTATTAACCTATTAGCTATTAAGTACATCACTGTTCTAATTGCAGCCGTCCTCCCGTCCTCTGGAGATCATACTTGGCAAGTATGACTCGGAAGAACGTAGTCTGATGTATACAAGTCCAGACTTCATGTACTTGGAACAGTGAACTGGCCGCTGACTCTCCACGTCTCCTAACCCTAACCCTTGCTGGTCTGTTCTTGGTGTTGCCTCCTATTGTTAACCCCGTTTTATCCTGGTTCTTTCTGGTTCCTGTTCCTTGTCTTCTGCCCTGTGTCCTGTCTGCATTTTCTCTGTTTTATGGATCTTCTGACGTCTCCAATATATATGCATTCAAGCCTCGATTCGTGATGGTCCATTCACCTTGGATGTAGATAAACCTGAGCCAGAGGCCTTCACGGTGATCAGGTGACCTTGCCATCAGTTTTACCTGGTTGTACATTTGGTGTCGTGCAGGTTACCCCTTCATATCATAGCTGCAATATTAGAATTAACCATGTGTTACAGAAAAATGTTCCTACATTATTAAGGTTGCCATCATGACCTGTCTTCCTTGCACAGGTCAAAAAGTGAATTGGCTGTCTTATTCCACAAATACTTCAAAGACATCAGCTCCCTGAACACAGAGAGAAGTGGCCAGGAAGTTGATATACTAGGAGACCTTTAGCCATGCCTGGAGGCAGAGTTGGTGTTACACATAACCTAATTCATTTGGAGCATACGCAGGCCTGCAGACACATTTCTCAGTGTCTGATTAAAAACATTTACCTGTTGATGCATAAATCTAGATCACTAATTGCATAACTGTACAGTACATTTGATTTATTGACCAGAGGAGAAAAGTCAGAGAGGCCTGCTGTTCATCATTTCCTGCAGTTCTAGCATTGAAAGTCTCCACCATATGCTGCATATTGTAACGTAGATACGAGAAAAAATGTTTAACCAAACATACACAGGTTCATAAAACCGTCCAGCCTGAGAAGAAGATGAACACTGAGCTTTAAGAAATCAATTTAGATAAAACATTGACCCCAATGAAGATTAGAGACATAAACAGGAAGAAAGCATAATCCTGATTTCATTTCATTTCTCTTTTGCCTGTGTATTTCCCTTCCCTCTACTGAATGCTAATTCTTTTCTGGAGCGTGTCAAAGCTCACAATGGATAATCTGTATGGTAATAGAACTGCTTGAGCCCAACTTAACACATAAATGTGTCAGAAACTCAGTCTGAATACAAAGAAAGAAAAAGAGAGGAACATGAAAATGAATCTCTGCTTTTTCAAAAACCCTGCCATGATATTCAGAGGTATTAATTTCTAATTCCACATTCTCCATGTTCAGATGTTCAGGAAAAAAAAAACGACTAATAGCTGAAATTATATTTGGTAATAATTCATGTGGCGTGGACTCTCTTGGAGCACTGGAGGGACCCAGCTCTAATTCATCAGAAGGAATCAGATAAGAGCTTTGTGATATCCACGTTCTAAAGTTTCATTGGGGAACATGTTGCAAAAATGTGACTACAAAATCCCTCAGATGGCTGCAGATTAATGAGTGGCAGGAAAGCCTGAAGTTCCGTCAGAGAGGAGTGTGTAAATCATATAACAGTTATAAAATGCTTCATGAATAACCCCGTGTTAAACTCGTGAAGAAGAGTGTGTAAACATGAGCGAGTCAGTGATACTGCAGGAGGTGACGACATCAGCTTAACTTATGAGCATGAGGTAAGACGGAAAGAAACAAACTCTTTCACACAAGTTATTTCAGCATTTTTCTTCCTCTCCAACATCTGTTGGACAATTTCCAGATTTTATAATGTGATATGTTTTTGTTTTTTTCTCTGTCTCTCCCTTACTAACACACACACACACACACAGAAAGTCAATATAAAACTTTCAGTGAATGTGCTGATATCCTATTCATAACATGATACTGCACAACACTAATGTTAAGAAATAGGCATTATTAAAATAATAATAATAATAATAAGGATAAAACAAACAAAATAGAAAAGGAAAGGCTAGTTTTATTTGTATTTCATACACAAAGAAAACTCAAAGTGCTTTACAAAGGCATTAAAATGTAAGAAAATAGAATGTAAAAAAGTTTAATTAATTTTAAAAAGCAATTAAAATGCATATTAGCTCCCCTCCCCCACGTACAGCAAAAATAAAATAAAATAAAATAAAAACATCAAAAAGTACATAAAAAAATGAATAAGATAGAGCTTAGAATAGATGACTAAAAGCAGTAAAATGCAGTCAAGTATAAAGGAAGTTAGATATAATGTATAGTTAAGGAGGAAAACATGTTTTCCTGTGCTTTAAAATGCATATTTGGTAGTAAATGTGGAAAATGGTGACACAACACAATGCCGTCACATTGTTTCAGGCCAGCGAAGTCTGAAAGATCTCATTCATTGCTTGTTTTTATATTAACGAGGTGCCGTGAAATCACAGACTGAGGTTGAAGCAGAATCATCTCCACCCACTTCTACATCATACTGAGTTTGCTTTAAATGAGATGTGGCACAAAGCTGAATCTCAAAAGATGCAGTCATTAGGGGAAAAAGACAGGGAACGAAGTGGAGTATGTGTCTCTAAAATGGTCTGCTATGAGCCAGGCTGTAAAGTCATGGCTGACAGTGGTGCTTCTGTTCTCTGTCCCCTGTGTTCTTTTGACCAAAGCCTGTCAGACATGTCTTCTGGACATCTGGATATTGTGCCAACATTTGGACACACCATGTCTCCTTTAAGAGGTGGCCTGCAGTGTGACTGCAGTGCACAGAGACATGATAATATGGATTGGTATTGCTGCAACTAAGTCCACTGGGGCGGTAATAAAGTCAGGACAGTAATATAGCTACATAGGAAATGGAGCACAATTTCATGTTGCGCCTACAGTTTACCTGCTTTATGGGAACATAACATGAACACCGTTGTCAACAAAGAAAGGAGGACTTCCATTATAGAACATTCAAGAAGGAATGTGCTGAAAAAAAGACAGGAAGAAAGAAAGTTACATCCTGATTTGGCAGAAATTAATTATGCACTTTGATCATCTGGCCAATCACAGTGGAAAAGAAAAATAATGAGGAGATTTAACATTACGATCTTCCTTTGACTGTAGTCTACATTTTTAGAAGTGCTGAGCAAATATCCTCCCCAAGCTTTGAGGATTGCATATGGTCTAATATTAAC
>JBAMYA010000018.1:21030647-21040778 GCA_037176975.1 Arrhamphus sclerolepis | reverse complement strand
CCCCCCCCCCCCCCCCCCCCCCCCCCCCCCCCCCCCCCCCCCCCCCCCCCCCCCCCCCCCCCCCCCCCCCCTCTCTTTAAGCTAACAAAGCAGGGGTGCCCCCACCACCTACAAAGCGTGCTTCGTTAATTAACCCGTGCCACATCAGCATTTTCTAATGAACACGCACGGATATGCCTCATCACGGGGATATCTTCTCTGCTTGAACATGAGGACACAGAAATCTGTGTCCTTGCTTGAGTCCTTCTTTTGTGAACATACAGTATGCATCCATTTCTATAAGCATCCACACCTGAAGACTCGTGCAGCTTTCCCCAGGTTTGACGCTCATATGGAGACTCTGAAGGAGGCTGTCTATATGGTATTAGTGGATGTGTCTCATTCTTAAGTGGCCCGCTAATCACACAAATTATTGCTTCCAATTAGTGCCATGGTAGTAATTAATTCCCCCACTATCTCATCGTTTAGCGTGCTTTCTCACCATGGCACCTGTTTCCCCCAATCCTGCCAGCCTTGTTTGTTTATTCCATCGACATTATTTGCATGTAAAGCTTTAATGAAGAGCGTAAGCCATGCGCCACTAGCATGGATGCTGTGAAGGCATCCAGGGTCATGGACAATGGGACTACAAAGCAGCGCAGGCGAAGCCTCCCACAAGAGAACGTTTCTTACACCCTCCCTCCCTCCACCTCTCTAATATGGATTAATAAAGTGATAACGCTCTTTGTTAATTAATACGAACATGCAGTACTAATTACTTTTCTGTGCGACAAGCAAGCTGTTGAACCCATAAAAGGAACGGTGTCAGATCAGGCAGGAAAAGCCAAAACGCTGCAGCTGTGCTATGACTAGTAATGGAGTAAATGCGGTGCAGAGAGGGAGCTTGGTGAATAATCACAATGCAATCAAGTAGTTCTGATATTCAAAGGAGCTGTTAAACATGCACATCAAGATCGGCCGTGCCAGTCAGCGGCAGGCCCACACACACCACAGACCACATCACAGCTGCGTGGACGTTTTACTGTACAGCTGTTCAGAGGGAAAGCTGCTACACTGTTTTATACTCTTAGTTTGGGCCTAAGCTCAATCTGAAATATCCATTTAATTAAATTAAATGATTAAGTTTTGACTGCAAATATGTTACTAACAGACTGTCAGCAAATTCATTATTGGAGGTTAAATTTCATATTTGACTATAAGAACATGGTTAAACCCTGATCCAAATCACAATGACGATAGACACCATTATCAACATTTTGAATATTATTATAATTAATGATAAAATGCATATATATTTGCATGTTGTTTATTAAATCTCACTGCAGTAAATTTATAAGGGAAGTTTGCAGGCAGTTGAAGTTTTTGAAAGAAAGGACATTTTTGTAAATAGACCAACTTTGTTTCCAATTTCCAATTTAAAACGTGGTCATAACGGGAATTTCCTAAGCACCAAATATCTGTGAGCTCCCTTCTAACCAGGAGTTCACCAAGACACAGAAGCAGCATTCCTACTTTAGACAATCCTCTTTTTTTTCCCTGTTGCAATCCTTGCTGAGACTTGGCAGGTACATCTCCATAAACCCAGGAAAAAACTGAAATAAATTACATTATTGAATATTAGTGATCCAAGAAGCAGAACTGAGGAAAAGGCACATACCTTGGAGTTCAAGTTTGTCGTGTTGCTACGCATTTATCCCATCTTCTCCTATCTTTCCCAATAACATTTCAAATCAGTGTGTTTGCGAAATTCACAAAACGCTCAGTTTCTTAGCTGAAGATGCACAAACACATGGGTTCAGGAAGGCAGCTTAGGAGTCATCTTCTCTGGCAGTGCAGTCAGAAAGCATCAAGTGATGAAGTCATAAGGCCTTTAGAGGTAAACGCCTGAATGTGAGCAGGAACATGTAACTTTTCCTGGTATTACACGAGCACAGCTGGATTGTTGCTTTCCCTACCAGGATCTGTTTCCTTGTACACTCTTCCCCCTACTGGTGTAAATCCATAATCATAGCAGCTAAGCATATGTTGTGTACTCATTAACATACTGATATGTGTTATCTATAATTCATGGCAACATGCTTTGAAATTAATATTCAAAATAAGATGCTGCATTTTCTTTCCGGCCGGGGGAGGGAGGGGGTGCAGGGAGCAGATATTCCAGCCATTTAGCTGCACGAACTGCAACAGCAGCGTTGCACGTTAAATATATGTACATTTGAACCTGGGTCTTTAACTCTTATTTTTGTCTCTACCAGTGTGAATTATACTTTAAATTCAAAGAGAAAAATTGATATCAATTTACAAAAATAGATGAGTACATAAACTGCCAGCTGAGGAATAAAATAAATTTTTGGGGGGTTAGTAACAAACACTCAAAAGAAAACTAACCCATGTTGATTATTTTATGACCTTTGGGAGTTTAAATGTCTGGCAGTGAGCAGAAGTTGCATGTCTCCTCTGCAGACAGCTACATTGAGGGGGACGGGGGGCTGCAGCGCTGTGTGTCAGAGCAAAGGCAGAGCCGGCGCTGTGAGGCAGGTTTGATGAGAATTAACGGCACCAGAAGACTGTGATTTTTTGACAATAGCTATTAAGAATTAATCAGGCCAGGTCTCAATAATTCATTGTGCTACCCAAAGTCTCCATTAATTTTTGAACCTCTCCGTCCCAGGCCATTATATGTGTGAACTCTCATGAAATTTCTAAATAATGTGAAGAAATGACACTAATTATATTCTCAGATGCAGTTGTTGCACTGTAACAACAGAGGATTGATACCATGATTTAATCCTCCAAAATGTCATACTGATAGGTCGGTTAATGAAATATTACATCTCTGAATTTTCTTTTTTTTTTTTATTTAATAATCCATACAATGGAACCACAGTCAGACTCTGTTGCAAGTGAGTCGAGTTTCATTTGTATTTTTAGTATTTTGGTATCTTATTTTCAGTCCACTAAAGACTATGTAGTTTAAAAAACAAAAACAAAAAAAAACATTGCATGCTCATAATCTGCTTTCCCACAAAGAGACATGGCTGTTTAATAATACACAATAATATAGAGATTTGCTGTGCTTCCTGTTAAAAAGATATATTGACAAACGCATCTCAAGTTTCTGCTTTTAATAAACTCAGAAGCTCTGTCTAGAAAAAGAAAAAAAGCTGCCTTCTCTTTGTAATTATTCTATAACCACCACTTTGATTTATGTAGCAAATGCTTTTTTAATAAAAGAGTGGAAGGAAAAGGCAGAAGTGAGAGCAACAAAAAGAGGAGAGATGATATGAGAGAGCAGCAGAGATGGGAGTGGAGAAGATAAGATGTTGACTCTCAGGAGGAGTCAAAGATAAATCATGGGGTTTTTTTTCTTCTTTTTTTTTCTCCACGACAAACTGACAAAAAAAAAAAAAAAAAAAAAAAAAAAAAGAATTAAAGAAAGAAAATATCACCATCCACACTGGAAGTGGGCTGAGCCATCATGGCCGTCTTTTATCAGAGACAAAACTGATACCCTTGATTCAAAGTAACAGCAGAATGGTCATTAGGGTATTATGTGTAGCCTAAAGCAACGGCGTCAGCTTCCCTATGCTAATGGGACCGTGCCCTGGAAAAATTAGCATGGAGCTCTCTGGGGCACAGAGGAGATCACCTTGCTCTCCTGCTCTCCTGCTCTCCGCTGTTGTTCTCATTAAAAATAAAGAGAAGTGCTCATCACCATTTAAAAATCTGTAAAATCTGCATTTACACAGGTAAACACAGTAACTTATGGAGCTGCTTCAGCTGATATAAAGACGACAGATTCACATCCATGCAACTGTGGTGCACGTGTGTGTGTGTGTGTGTGTGTGTGTGTGTGTGACACGCTTTGACGTATCAACGGGCTTTTTATTATAAGACTTTCCAAGATTATTTAAGTTTTGCTTGAGCATACCGCCATATAAAGATTTTTTTTTTTTTTAAGTTTGACAAATAGAAATTAAAATGTGTTTGAAAAAAACAGAATGATCAGTTTTATTGAAATAAGATAGATTGTAACAACAGAAATATTCAATTCAGCAAAAATGCTTTTGACACATGTAGCACATTCTTCTGTATAATTACTCAAGCAAAAGTTTGAATTTAGAAAGTTTTCCTACACTTTTTAATCACATTTTTATAGTCTAGTTTTGTTACTTTTTAACTTAAAGGAAAAATACAATATGTTTCCTGCAACATAAAAGATAGAAATAAGATTATGAAAAAAATTGCAGGCCTCGGTACTGCACTTTATCTTATGCAGCAATTTAAAAACACATACTGAGGGGAAAACAGGCATGCTTTACAACACAAGGAGCAGAATGTAGTAATAATGTGAACACTGTAATTATGCAAGAACCTTGGTTACTATGGGATAAAAGGAAAAGTATCAACTGCAGATGTTTCACCACACTAAAGCAGAATCTCCGTGCAATATTTTTCATCACATTAAATCACTCAGAGGCAGGAAAGTCCTGCAGAGCACTGAGAACAGAACAATTTTAATACTTTTAACAGCAAAACTTACTCTCGGAATTTGATTTCGGTGGTCCGGCTTGAATCACGTTAAAGGCAAGACAGCGTTTATAGCATGAAAATCATTAGTTTTATTACGACTGAAACATATGGGAGGACTATTACAAAAAAAAAAAAATGCTGGCCAGCATACAGCTTTAATCGCAGTGAGGACTTCACTAATCAAGCCTCTAACGGCTCTTATATCCCAGAAACGCGTGACTGTGGTGTGTGTTTTTGCAGATTCTCTGAGGAAGAATCCTGCTTAACAGTGTGTTGTTGAGTGTATGTGCAGGAAGCTACGTGAATATGAGCTGCAGAGTGAATATAGATCACTTTCCCAGAGGCTAAGTGAGATTGCTGCTGTAATATCCCCCCATTACACACAGATCAGCCCCCGACCAACCAAACCACTGCTGTCACTGGCCATCATCCTACAAAACTGTGTGTGTGTGGAGGTGTCCATTAGAAAGAGGGGTTTGGTGGAGGACTGTGTATGCATGCACTCTTTGCAATCTTAAACCGAAGCATAGATCCCTAAATGTATGATGGCAGCACCGACACAGCTCTCCATAGTAATGAGTCCTCGTGTTTACGTCTGTATCTGAGCCTGGATCAGTTTGTTAGTGCATCTTCTTTTAAGTATCTGTGTTTCATAGATTTATTTTGCGTGTGTGTTTGTGTGAATAAATAGAATTACAGGTAGTGTCACCGCGCATTTATAAGTAGGACAATAACTGCAGATGCTCTGCATGGTCAATTAAATAAATGGCATGAGGAATAAAAGTTGTTTTTTTTTCTTTTACAAAACTGAAAACAAATAGATTTCTGGCCATTTAAAAAAAAAAAATTGGATGATCGGTTTTGCAAATATTCTAGCTCATGTTCTCTGAGCTGAAGTTCCTCCACCAGCATGGGTCAGTCAGCCCTCACCCTGCTGATGAAGTTGATCATTTAGTGTCTGTGTGTGTGTGTGTGTGTAGGTGTGTGTGTAGGTTGGCTTGGTTATAGGTTGACCTGCACGTGCATCACCTTCTTTTTGCTGATCTTACAAAGGACGCTTGGACTTTCTGTGGTGATAAAAGCAGAAACTGGGCATTCTCCGCCTCTTTCCATTTCTCTTTTATTCTCTCTCTCTTTCACTCACACACACACACACACACACACACACACACACACACACACACACACACACAACAAGAGCAGGAGCCGTGGATCACTTTGGGGACCAGCCACAGCCGGCACTGTCTAATTGATCTCAAAGGAGAAAGATGCGTGGAGGAAAACTGGTGCAGATCTACCTCTTCTTCTCTTTTTCTCCTCTTATGTACTCAGCACTCTTTGTTTTCTTTTTTTTCCCCCTCACTAGTGTTTCACTTCCTCCAACTCTGTTCAAGACTTTATGAGGAACAGCTCCATCATTCAGTCTGATTGCAGCCAAACAGGAAGACTTGGAGATGGAGAGAGTCGCAGGAGGAGAGCAAGAGAGAGAGAAGAGGTCCTTTATTAAACCTGCTGCTAATTGAGATAGGACAAAAATAATGGGGAGTGACACTTTAATGAAGACATGCTATGTGTTACCACTTCTTCCTTCCCCTCCACTACAATGAGGAGGAGGAGGCACAAGGAAGAGAATAAAGAAGAGGGAAGCGAGAGGAGAGCATGAAAAAGGATCGAAGGAGGGTAGAAATCAACTTTTTTATTGCAAAAAAAGAGAGAGAACAGAACTGATACACGCTCACACCTCATACTGTAATGTGTTTTCAGTTTCATGTCAAAAGTGAGAGTTAAACAGAGTTATAGGCAGAGATATTGTTCTATCACAATAAAACACAATTATGTTTCATCAGAGTGATTGCTTCACGCACTTGCTTTGGACTTCTTTGTGAGTTTGTGGTGTTTTGTTTTTGGTTTTTGTTGGTGCCATGTCTTTGTGTCTTTGCTTCGTAAAAAAAAAAAGGGGAGGACTGTCAAGAAAAGTGGAGAGTACAATTAGAGAAGATAGTCCCTCTATTTAGTTACCCCTTTCAAAATTTGACATAAGGTGACAATCATTGGATTTTGGACGGGGCGGTGCTGATCTTCATCATGAAGAAGACGGAGTTCTCATAATGTGTCACAATGTAATCGACTTCTGAGAGAACAATAAAAGCTTCTTTTTGTGGAGTCTTTTCACATTTGTTTTATTCTCTTACAGTAAGATTAAAATAGAGCGCTGATCTTTATCGGTTTTTAATGCCGTTAGAGTGAGCTGCAGCTTGATTGCAGCAAGCCAATCAGATTAAACGTTGCACCAACAACTGACCAAACTGAAAGAGGCTTCTTGTGACTGTGCAATGAAGCTACGAGATGTATGATGTAAATCTAGAGTTCAATTCTGAGCCTGTGAGAGCATGCGTCTTCATGTTTGTGGCTCCCAGAAGGAAAACTGAGCATAATGCTGGGTTCACATTGTACATCTCAGATGAAAGATGGGCAATTGTGGTAAAAATCAGCCATTGTAGCTGAAAAACAGTGGCGGTAGATCTTGCAATGAGACAAAACAAAGATAAAAGATAGATCTTGTGACCAAAGATGGGCTGAGACAGACATCAGCAGTGTCAGAAAGTTGGAGGAATCATCTCAGAGTTCTGCATCTATGATCTCTATCAGCTAACCAACCAATAGGAACGCACCATGAAATGATGTAAACATCAGTGCGTTTACAAAGCACAGTATCCTAGCAGCAACAGCGCCAGATACAACAGAGAAATGGGAAGAAAATGATACTTCTTTTTCTTGTTTTTATTTTCTTTTTGAAACACATGAACATACTATGGCAATGCTAGCTTTAGAGTCATCACGCCATTAGCGCATTAGCAGAAACCTGCTAATGAGGTGATGATTCTGCATTCAAAATCTGAAAAACACTCAGATTTATTTGTGTCGAAGCCAATTCAACATATGTTCAATCACACAGCGTAACATGCTGTAAATTAATTATCTAATGATTCCTCATTGTCCAATGTGACTTGAATTAATCTTATGAGTCATACAGTGTGAATCCAGTATACAACTAGTTTAGTATTAGAGTTAGTGCAATGGAAGGATAATAAGGAATGCACTATAACTAAGCATGAAAAACAAGTGCTACATGAAGGCTAGCAGATGGGAGCTGTGTCCTGTTGAGACTGAAAAGTATCACTCAAGGGTGTTTGCCTCCACCGCCCCAATCTCCAAGACACCAACCTGGACATGCAAACACGCAGGCTATGCCTCCTCTTCACTGCAGATGAATATGAAATCAGAAACAGACATAAATATTTATGAAATACATTACTCTCTGCTTTTTTCTGCTGAAACAAGGGTAAGTATGATTTGGATGTGGCTCAGTAGCATTGCTTTTTTGCATCATCTACCTGCAGCAGCAAGCTCACTCTCATCTGGAATGAAGCAGGTTTCCCTGTTAGGATAATGTCCTTTGATTTCTCAGATGCGTTTAACCTGATCCAACGTACACTTCTGGTCGTCTGGAAAGAAAAAACAAAAGTAGGATGTTAACAATCACCTGGATTATTGACTACCTGATAAACAGACTGCAGTTTAACACTGAAGTGTGAACATCTGTGTACTGTACATCTCAAGAAATGCCCTCATGACTCTGCTGTTGTTGGGTTTGTCAACATGAACAGGATTTTTTTTTTAAAAATACATAATGATGGACTGCTGTGTGGCATGGCGTAGAAGCAATCACCATATCTTTAATGAAAACCAACCAAGTTGATGTTTAAGAAGTACTATTTCCATCATGGTAGAAGAGGTGGACATGGTGGAGGACCACAGATACCTGGGTGTTCACCTGAACAGGTAGATAGAGGGAGTGGCTGATATCAAGGAATCCTACTAGTGGCTAGGAAAGGCTGGTCTGAAGGACAGCACGGAGGCATTAATCATGCTAGCACAAGAACAGGTCCTAAATACAAGAGCAATCGAGGATGGGGTCTATCACACCAGATGGGTTCCCAGGTCCTGACTGTCCAAAAAAGCCCCTGAGACCATCCAGCACATAATAGCAGGGTGCAGATGCTGGCAGGTACAGCATACTTGGAATGCCATAACCAAGTAGCAGGAATACGGGAACATCTGTGCAGAGTATGGGTTGGAGGTCCCAAAGTCCTTATAGGAAACACCCCCAAGGATTGTAGGGGATGACGGCGCTAAGATCCTGTGGGACTTCCAAATCAAGATTGATAAAGTGGCCATTCAGCCAGCTATACCGATGTTGCACAAGCTCCAGAAACAGGCAGCCGTGATAGACGTAGCAATGCCAAGAGACAGTGACATCAAGACAAAGGAACACGAGAACTTCCAGAAGTACCAAGGGTTGAAAGAAGAGTTAGACAAGATGTAGAAGGTAAAGGCTAAAATATAGCCAGTGGTGATCGGAGCACTCAGGGCTGTAGCCTCCAGACTGGGAGAGTGGCTCCAGCAGAGATCTCTGTCCAGAAGAGCTCAGTTTTAGGAACAACTAACATCATGCATAGTTATATGACAATAAAGGATCTTGAAATCTAATACACAAAACAATTACATTTCCATTTGGAAGCATTAAAGTACTTTTCAGTTCATGAAAATCTAAAATAAAAACACACACACTAACATGTGGGTATGGATCTTTGTAAGCTTTGTAAAACTTTCTTTCAAGTACATAAAATAAGATGGATAAGAAAATGTATCAATTCCAGTACATTTAGCGAATAAGGCAATTGAAGAAACTACAGCTGAAATATAAATAAACCTATTAAATGTATTTTGCTTCACTTTATCTTTTACATTCTTAATGTTGTAAAAATGGTTCATGACTCTGTTAAGTACATTTATAATTACTTGAATGTGGATATTTGTAAATAAAGATGTAAGAAATGCTTATTAAAGCTGCTGATAAACAGTCCTTCATTGAAAGTTACTAAATACAGACCTTTTTATATAATTCATATTGTCAAATACATATTTGTTGAAAGAGGAATTGATGTATCGCAAGCCCCGCCCCCCTTGGTTACTATTGCTATGTCCGACAAGCCAACCGTACTTGCATGGCAATCTCACTGTCTGTCACTGCGCTCCCAGGAGAAATATTGGCTGATTTTGGAGGAATAACACAAATATTTCAGGTAGGAGCAGGCAGAAGGGCTTGCAGTACACATTTGAATGATATATTCAAATTGTCTTGCTCTTTCAGCAACAAAATAATGATAAAATATGGATAAAAATAGAAGCTAAAGTTTACAGATCACAGAGCAAGAATGAACCACTGCGTCACCTGGTGATCGAGACACGATCACCGAGGACCACAAAATAAAGGAGCAACAGTGCTCCTGTAAAGCTGGGTAGGTGTCTATGCAAAAGCAGTGGGCCTATGTAATGTAGCACAGAGCAGGTTGGCTAGTTTTGGTTTTCTTTTTCATTTTGGGTTCACTAGCTGGTATCTGCTGGCAGTATAACATAATAATAATTTTTTTTTTTAAAAGTATAACATAATACTACGTGGGCAGCACGGTGGCTTAGTGGTCAGCACTGTTGCCTCACAGCAAGAAGGTTCCTGGTTCAAGCCTCCACAGGGGC
>JBAMYA010000018.1:21014774-21030181 GCA_037176975.1 Arrhamphus sclerolepis | reverse complement strand
GATAGGCTCCAGCAGACCCCCGTGACCCTGAACAGGAAATAGCGGGTATAGAAAATGGATGGATGGATGGATGGATAATACTACGTTTATTAAACACATTTACTTCTCCAGGCACAACATTTATCCGTTATTGTAGAAAGAAAAACATAAATAAATGCTAAACATTTTTCTGAGTTAAGATTCTAAAGAGAATCTCATTTTAAAAGTGACAGTGAGTTAGGTGATGGAGCTGGTTGTTCCCTGATTGCAAGCGTGGCAGTTTAAAAGCAGAGGTTTCTCCTGACCATGAGGTCCATCAGTGTGTGAGGGCTTTAAAGCTCCAGTACTGTTTATTTTACTTATAGTCACTTCTTGGAGCACCAAATGTTTCCTTTTCATTCTCTTACTAACAATATCTTATCTTCAATTGAATTCACAACCAACAATCTCAAGGCACTTTTCAAAGCAGACAAGTCCAATGCTGTTCAATCAAAGACAATCCAGTTCAGTTCAGTTATGTTACAGTTCAGTCCTACTCATAACTGAATAAGATTGAAGTGTAATACACTGTTAATTTCAATAAGAATTCTCATTCTGCCTTGTTTTGTTGTTTTTTGTTGACTGATTACCTACACCTGTGACTAACAACTCCTTATTCCTTTTGGGCTCTGCACTTTCTCAGTGCCAGATTATCTTAGTCATGCATGCTTCCTAGTTCCTGTTATTTCTCTCGTCTGATCCTTCCTAATTTAAACCCGCTGTCTGGTTGGCTCCTACTGACCTCCTTTGCCCCTTAGCCTCTCGTGATGTATAAAATGATTATCCTAGTACCGCGAGAGTGTTGCTGTTTTTATCCACTAGGTGGCTTCACCAGTCATAACACATTTCATTAGGGGATTTTTGTAGACATGACTACTTCACGACAATCCAAAACAAGCCATTCTGGAAGGTTAAGACAGTGGAGAATGCCTCACATGAAATTCCAGGCCATGTTCCTTTCAGTTCGAAAAAGTGAGTCCTGGTGATTCTGTCTACTTAGCCTAAAATAACTGGAAGAAGACACTAGCACAGGGAAGACAGATCTGCAAAGCCCTGGATGAGTGTGAGTGCTGCCACCACACGTGTCATATTTCATGGTACTCTGGTAGGCTCTATTAAAACCCAAACCTGGATTTCATTCTTCCTTCTGTGGGGATTGGTTTTTGAATCCTCTTTTCCTGAGCTGATTGTGTAACGGTTTGCCACAATGAATCGACCAACTTCATTTCAGGTAAGGTTGTTTGGTTGTGTTAATGCACAGCTGTTTCTATGAAAAGAAGATGATTACAGAGTGGTTGTTGTTGCGTGGGCATATCCAAGTCAAGACAGATCTATTAATAATAGAAATGAATAAGGAGAGGAAAAAAAGAAAAGATAATGTCAAAAAGATATTAAAGTCATTGTTAGTTAAGCGGTGTTGATATAAGTTAGGCAACAGTCAACATACTGTACTGTCAAGTGTGATCCTCTCCAAGCATTAAAATAAATGAGTATAATACAAGATCAAATAAACACCAACACCTAGCTTACAGTAGCATAGTATGACATTATTTATTGAACAAAGGCTGCAGTTTTTGCCAGAATCCTCCTCCAGTTCACTTATTTAATATTAGCAAATTGGAAAAACTTAGGATGATATGTAAAACAAAAATTACAAATAAATAAGGAAGGAAGGAATTACCTGGTGTGCTGTGGGTTTGAATGTCCATTCACCCCAAATATATCATCAGGTTGGCAAGGCAATGCTTTGGGTGGCAGATCAATTCATCTTTCAGGGTTTCAGAAGGATCAAAGTTTCCATTAATATTAATCTTTTAAGTTTTTCTTTGCTTGTAACTACTTTAAAGCAGTTTCTAATCTTCATTAAAGAAACTCAGCGAGAGCAGCACAAGAAGACCAGCATATCGCTGGTGCCATTATCGATGCCGTTGCCTGTGGCATCACAATAAGGCAGTGCCTTCTCACAGTGCATTGCAAAGTGGCCTCCACTGCCAAGCTGTATACAATGTAAAGTTTTTGATTCTTCTGGGATACATGTCCCTTTGATTGTGACACTATCCACGCTTATGGCATTTAGAATAATCCTTATGAATCACCCTGTTAGTTGTTTTAGGTTCATAAAGAGTGGTTTGTTTTGCTTCAAATGTTGATGAAATCCATGTCCACACTAAAACACGTAGTCCACAACTATGCGTGTTAGATAATCCTTATAAACGGTGGAGAACACAAAGTTATTATGATCCTCTTCTTTCCAGTCTCCACAGTTCTCTCATCTAATTCCTATATCCTCCACTACCATGGTAAAAAATGAGACTCCTTACGCTGTAAGCTGCAGCTTTTTGATGGAAGTGAGTGATTTTTCCCAGCCGCACACCTGCGTAAAACAGATGATGATGCTGTTGGAGTCATTTACTGTGACTTTACTAAGATGAATATGAGCGGTGCTTTCTCATCATGCAAATGTGGCTGCGCAGAAAAACCTCTCTTCCTCTCTCTCCTCTCTGGGGAGAACTATTTTTGCAGCATTACAAAGAAAGATTACCTGTTACCGAGTGATTCAACTCTATCTGTGAATGTAAACTCACCCTTTACTATCAACATGACTGTTATCATTATTTGCACAGAGTGCAACACTATATTAAACATTGTGCTGAGCATTGCAGGGCCTTGCAGTGAGCTGTGCTGCAGCTACAATTAGATTGATAGGGACCCATCATCATTATTGGACAGTTTCTGCTGTCACATAGCCTCTAGCTTAAATATCACTGTCTTTCTCGCTGTCTGTCTGTCCCGTCAGTCTTTTCTTTCTCTCCCTCCCTTCGTCTAATAGCCCTTCATTTTCTCTGCCCATTGCCCCTGCAGGCCACACGTAACACTCTGAGTGACCCAACTGGCTGGGAATACAGCAGATTTGTCACACAGACACACACAGAGGTTTTCTCCAGCTCCTAAATATCACCTCTCATTCAAGAACGGTGGAGACAGATGAAGGAGAGCGCAGTTAGTGAACAACACAATAGCAGTCTCGGACACAGCATGAAAATACAACTATCAGTGACGATGCCATAATGATTGTATAGAGAGATTAAGAGTACCATGGCTCAGTTGGTCGAGTGGTTGTCTTCTACTCTGCTCATCTCTATGTGACTGTGGTCAACAATCACTGCATATATTGTGGATATGTGTGTTTCCTTCATGCATTCTAACTTTTTATTGAAAAAAGCAAAAATAGCTGTACTATGGAGTTCAACCCTTCCAAACAAAACATTGATGCATATTTAAATATCTACAGCAACCATCACAGGATAACAAAAGGAGCTACTAAAATCAACAAAAAATACTATAAAATCCCTATAAATCTACAATTAAATCAGTTTTAGCCTGTGGTACTTTCATCGCTTTACCTTACGGTTTATAACAGCCTTCTTTTATTTTTATATGTACTTTTTTAAAGCAAGCAGACTCTTCTGACAAGAACAGATATTTTAGGTGGTGGAACTTTGGGGTAGTTAGACTTCCATTTCCAATACTGGTATTATTTACTTTCCTCTGACTGTGATATTTGCAAGTTATCAGCTGTACTTTTAAAATAAAATAACCAGGACAAAGTCTAGCCTGACAGAAAGTAAGCACAGAAATTACCCCACGAAACTGCCATTTTTCAAACTGCAGTGGCTACATTACTTGAAGAATAATTCCTGCGGAAACGCTGGGATGCATCATCACTGATGTACCATGGGGTCGTCAGGTGTTTTCAGGTACTCCCTCACCCAGGTGACCCAGCCAGGAGTGATCACACCCTGGCTTGCATCTCAGCAGCAAACGAACACTGAGCCTCCATCTTCAACCAGAGCCACCTAGTGGCTCTTTCCGTGGTATTGCAGGTTGCCTGGACATTTCATCCATGTCGAGAACATCTGCTCATCATGTCATGAAGAGTTGGTTATGCAAATAATCATCTTCTTCACAATGTTCACTACAGTTAATATCTGTAGTTCAGTGGCAGCTGCTGGTCTTTTAAAGACGGGAAGCTCATTGTCCGCTTACATCATAAAATTTGTCAATATTTATCCAACAGTATGAATGATTTAACAAAACAATACAAAGGAAATGTTCAAATTATGTTAAACTGACACAAGGAAATACAATGAGTGTGTTTTATTTAGTGTAAGAAATTAACAATGGAAGTGGTCAAGTAATTTCACCAAGCGAATACCAAAAAATGGGTTTCAGGTTTTTTTCCTTGTAAAATCCTGTGATGGGACTGAGTTTCCGATGATTAAGTATATCTCAAAATAGCTGTTAATCAAAACGTGATTCAGCCCTTCGACTGATCCTCCAATCATCATGCAGAACCACAGCGTCCAGGCCAGCCCACAGCTGTGGAGACTGGAAAGAAGTCCCATCGACATGAATGGACACTCAACTTCTATGGGTAAATGCATTGACCATAGACCGTATAAGAAAATGATCTCTTGAAATTCATGGCGTTGACACTACGGGAATGTATGAGAAGTTAACCAAATCGAGTCAGTTGATTTGTGATAAGTAGCTGATTCTGAACAAACTCGTGTCGTCAGTGGAATGTTAACAAAACTGTTTTGACCAGTTTTGACCATTTAATTTTTGACATTTTAGGGGAAGCTGAGCTTCTCTTGCAGTCTTAGAGAAATCACCTCTGCTGCAGTTGGAACCTTTCCTATTGCTGCAACGCACTCAACAGTAAAATATGTTGCTGAGTGTACTCTTCAAAAAACCTCAGTAATTATTATTATGAGTAATTACTGAATTCCATGTGCCTCTGTATTAGCTTTCTTGGTGTTTCTATGTGTGTGTCATGTTCATTCCTTGGTTGTACTAACTAGAACTGAGTATAAAGTATAGTACTAGTTTTGGTTTAATTACATTGGATCTCTGGTAAATCTACAATTCAGAACATTATTTCTTACATATAAAGCCTTGAATGATAGCCCTAACCCAACCACGGTGATGTTGGGTCCTATTATGATGGGAAGTACAGTAGTGCAGTGGTTAGTACGGACACTTCACAGAGACAGTTCAAGTGGATCTCGGTTCAGCTAGTCTTTCTGTATGGAGTTTGCATGTTCTCCCTGTGTCTGTGTGGGCTTCCAGGTTCTCAGGTTTCCTCCCACCTCGTGCTGGTTAGGCTAATAAGTAGTACAACATTCTGCATTGGCATAATTTACATTACAATGTAATTTGATATATAGGAATAATAGGAGTAATTACAGGAATAACTTGGTCCATTAAATAAATTGATCTAGTTTATGTGTATGTGGCGCTGCCTGCGTTGTAAAAACGCCTTGATTTGTCTCTGGACTACAAAGGCGCTATATAAGTGTGCTGTTGTTTTGTGGCATTAAGGTTCCAGTACGGGGTCCATAGCACCTTAGCATTATAGAAGTTGCAGAAGCACTTTCTTCTCCACACCATTGTCTAGCTATTATGAACAAAGTGCCAACGCAACATTACCAATACTAACTAAGAGGACAGAAAATATTTGTTTAACACATGCACCATTAGGTATGAAAAGTACTGCATTTGTTCCTGATTCCTCCTCTGCATCTGTAAAAAGTTTGGAGGGAGCACAGATCTGATATCTCCACACAAGTTCTGATATCGCTACACACTTTAGGGAAAGCATGATTACAATTCAGCAAGACAAAACACTGGGGATAAGGCTGTTCCATCACCACCGCTATCTTGTTTCATCATTGTCATAAGCACATTTCTCATGTGCCATTTGAAAACACATTACCCGTGCATGCTATCATGGATTTGATAGCAAGATGCTCGACTTCCCTGTTTTGATATTTATGAATAGTTGCATGGTGGGGATGGAGATTGTTCTCTCTGCATCAGTATGCATGTGTCTGTGAGCGCGCACATGTTGAGGGATGGAACATTGAGTGTCATAAGTAACTGACCAGAGACACCCCCATGTTTAATCTAAGAGCAAAATGGGACTCATCTGCAGGCTGAATATTGAGTATGTGAACATTTTCACTCTTCTTTGCTCTCCATCTCTTTATCTCTTTCTCTCTCCCTCTTTCACTCACACACATGGACACACACACACACAGGGACACATATGCCTATTGTATGTGTCAGGAGAATGAAAGTAATGTTTGCCTCTGGAAAAGCCTTTACAAAATGAATGAGAAACAAGGCCTTCTAATAAATTTTCCTGTGGGATATAGGCTTTGTGTTTCCCAGCTAGTCCTCCTCCTCTGAAACTACTTCATGCTCTCAGCTTTGACTTGCACACATTGTTCCCACTGTTTAAACTCTCGCTGATGCCTTAAGTTATGCTGCAGGTGTACATTCAGTCAGTATATTAGTGTCATTGCTGGTTGTAAAATGGTCTCTGTACTGTGGAGAAAGAAAATAAATCACACCAACTCTATTTAGATGTTCCATGAAGGAAATTATTTAAAATTGAACTAATTACAAACAGCATTGGCGACTAAATGATATCCCTGTATGAAAATTATTTTATTGATAACGTTTATTCATTACATTATTTATGGAATGAATGTTTATTTCCCTTTTTTGTAGTTCAGATTGTGAAGATGTTTTTAAAATTATTGGGGACAAAAAAATATCTTATTCTGGTTAATTTTGATTGGCTGTTCTGGTAGCTCACACACATATGTACACAACAGAGGAAAACGGTCCAGGTTTGTTAATTTGTGACATGAAATGAATTGATCAAACACACTTTTTGCATAACGCATATTTAAATTGTTGAGTTTTAGGTAAAATATCAAGTTTTCAACGAGCTTAAGTCCAATTAATTGATGTAAAAGGCCTGGGCAAGGATTTTACATTTTCTTAATTCAAGTCCAAAGTCATTAAATTAACGGCTTGAGTCCAAGTCATATCACTTGAGTCCACACCTCTGGCATGTACTGTATTTGGGTGTTTAACGTGTCTGCACTGAATAGTGAAAGACTGCTTGATTCATTCTGACAGATGCAACACAACGGAACTTGTGGACGCGGAGTCAAAAAAATAAGTTTCTAAAAATATTTTAGCTGTAGTTCAACTCATAACAGGACAAATCACTCTTCCAGAGGGCATCTGCATCAACTGCATCAGGACTATGTGAATTGGTGAGCGACTCGCGCTCTGGAAGATACACCACCCAGCTGCCATTCAAAGTGTACAACTAGTCTTATGACTCGTCAGTGTTTGCTAGATGGAGTTAGCCAGACGCTGACTGTAATATGAAGCTATCTAACATAAATTATCACTGTGAACGTCATGACATGAATTCCTTGTGACTGTCCTCAGTAGCTAGTGTGCTGTTTACTATTGTTGCTCCAAGTTGGGTGTTCTTTTCTCGTCAGCTGGTCACCAACTGTTCGTGTGTTGCGTTGCTCCTGGGGAGGCTCATACAGCAAGTCTTTAAAACAGTGGCAGCAGATAATTGAGCTTCTCAACCAGAGACGATGCTAAAAAGCACAATCTTATGTGGTGTTGGAGGACAGAACACAAATTTCTTTCTATACAGGTATGAGAAAGTGATAGATATGAGCAAGACTTGTGATGATGGTCAGCTCGAGTCATTTTACTCAAAACGTCTCTGAGGGGGGTCAAAGGAGTCTGAGTGATTTAGTACCTGTGACATTGTGAAAACCAGTGTTTCATAAGCTTCCTGTTATGTGAGAGACGTATGTGGTTGTTTGTGGAAACAGGCACACAGCCAAAGGGGATGCGTATAGAGACTCATTTAAGAAAGAAAAAAGATGGATAAATTATTATTTCTCATCTCAGTCTTGCCCTTTTTTCCTCTCTCTGCCACCTCCAGTCTGTCGTTCCATCCACGATCATGAGCAAGTTTTAATTAAAGACCAGAGGATTATTCCAGTGGCCTGCAGTCTTTCACCTTCTCTCATCATCATTCCAACTCCTTTACTCCCATTTCCCCATTGCTCTGTGGCTCTTGATGTTAAGGCTATTTGTATCTAACAGACTGTGCGGATGTGTGCATGTGTGTGCGTGCATGTGTTTCTGTGCGTGTGATCAAAGCCTTCCACCTACGGAGTGAGTGATCTTTCTTTCTCTCTTTCTCACCGTCGGCAGCAGATGTCTGAAATCTCCAGCATGCCGTGAGTCGTGTGAATTAGTATTAATATTGAACATGGGCAGGATTCAGAGTGCAGTTTGCTAGAACATTGAATTCCTTTGCTAAAACTGAGTGAAGAGACGTGTTCCATGCAGACATGCAGGCAGAGACGCTGGATTTGTTGTTTTCTAATTTTAGAAAAAGTGACTTAATGTTTAGCATTGTTGTACAATGACAGGTACATAATAGTTACTGCCTGTTGACACAATACGGAAATTTCCATTTCAGTTCTTACACACATCTGTTTGAATATATTCCCAGCACACATGTCATCTACATGGTCTGTCCAACCTATATTCTGTCTCTCACAGCTGATACACAGAATAAAACAACAAAACAGAATAAAACTAATACAGAAAATGCAATAAATCACTCAGCGAGGACATGAGATTGCTATATTTTGATGACGTTAAGGCCAAAAAAGAAAGCAAACAAGTTGGTGGATATGCAGGATCCAGATCAGAGTAGAGTTATCTATCCTCCCCGTCTTTTCCTCCACCTGCAAGTTCACGTAACGCTTTATATTACTGTACCTTGGAAGTAGTTAGTGCAAAGCACAGGAACGACTTTAAAAAGACACACAATCCATAAGAGAGGAGTGGAATGGATCAGCTGGCCGACTGCAGTCTCAAACCGGCTGTTATGGTCAGAAACTGAAAAGAAGCTGTTGCACGTCTGTAACATTTTGAGCAAAAGATATCGGAGATATTTTGTTAAGACCTCAGGAAAGTAAGTCAGCTTCTGAAAACAAGGGCCAAATATCACTCTTCCAACGCATTGCTTAATTCCTAATTCTCTTTTGTTTGTATATTTGTTTTAGGAACCTTGCTAATAAAGTGTCTGTCCTGCTTCCCTTCACAGTCATCTGTGAATTCTGAGGGGTGTTTGAGCAAGATTAATGTGTTCAGGGTTCATACAGTTTGAAAAAACCTGGAAAAGACATGGACTTTGAAAATACATTTTAATTTGATATCTTTTATTAACTCCTGCCTTTCGCCCAAAGTGAGCTGGGATAGGCTCCAGCAGACCCCCGTGACCCTGCATAGGAAAATAGCGGGTATAGATAATGGATGGATGGATGGGATTTTTTATTAAATCTAATAGTAGGACAAGTTTTTCAGGGTGGGCAACTGCTGCAATGATGACTAATGGATAAAATAATAATAAATAAAAGTCAGATAGCTAACTTTACGTAACTTTAACGTCTGGGTGTACCTATTCTTTAATAGCCAATTTGCAATTTGTCCACATTATTTCAGCGACTGAATGGTAACTCCTTCAAAGAAGTGATGGAGTTGGTGTTGCAGATGCTAACCATGGCCGCGATGTTGATGTGGCTTCTGGTGGCTTCCCGGCACGTAGTTTTCAGGAAATAAAATATATTGTGTTGTTAGTGCTCTGTACATAGAGATGAAATTGCAAATTTCAGAAGAAATTAGGAAAATGTGCATTCAACAACCTGTGGCTTCATTTGAACAAATATGAGATATGGAGAAGCTCCAGGACCCAGAACTTCCAAATATGGTAATCTTATTAGCCTTTTACATTTGTGAGTGTCACATAAATTCATGTTTATATAAATTTTGTCTCAAATGACACTGAAACAAACTTAATGGCTCTCTAAGTCTTAAATTTGATTATCTTTAAAGTTTAACATCTACGTAGTCATGGAATAGTGCCAAAACATCATGGTAAAGTCATGGAAATATTTTGCTAAATGTAGGAAGCCTCCTTGTTAGTTATGTTAGCTGCACTGAAGGATTAGAATTTTTGCTTTATCTTGCTCTTTTTTTTTTTTTTTAACTTGGCCAGATCACTATAAAAACTGAAGCATAATTTATACTTCTGCATCAAAGTTCCACAAGTAGGCTATGCCATGGTCGCCGTTTATACTTCTACATTCTGTTGTTCTGTAATTTCTCTACCAACCACTAGACGGCAGTGTGGGATCTTTTTCTGTAGCGCTTTAGCTCCCAATGCTGAGTTTACGTTTATTTACTTCCTATGTGTCGCTCAGACATAGAAACGGAGCAAATAAGTTATATCTTATGCCCAACCCCCTTCCCCTCCATTCCCAGCCCCTGTCAGTGATAAAACTTGATCAAAGATAAAATAAATAAATAATAGCATGGATAACATACCTGGGCACGGAAGAGCCAGAGAGGCATCACAGGGAGCCAGCCGTCTGCATTGGAGGACAGCTGCCACACCCAGAAGCCTGGCTGTCTGGCAGGGGGCCACAACCCTCCCCCAAGCCGAGGCAGAGTGAAAAGCGCCTTAACTGTAGGGTGCATGTATGGACCCCACCATGACCCAGGGGAGAGTGGACCCCAGCCAGCGCTACAGCAACCAGAGATTAATAACTTGTAACGTAGATTCTCTCCCAGAAGATCCGTTACAGAAAATTTAGAGCTGCATCCAAGACTGTTTTACTTTGGTGGCCAAGACAGGACATATAGTGAGACTGGGGCACCATAGCAGCAAGAGCATTGATGAACGGCTTATAATCAGTCTGTGGAAATATCACATTGCTTTTCTCAAAGTCACATTTAACATTCAGTTAATTGTTTTCATTCAGTCCTTAATAATGGTGCTGACATTTCTTTTTTTCTCTTTTTTTTTTTTTTACATCACAGGTGCCATGAAGAGGACAATCTTGTCTTGCACTGACCAGCTATTTCATGGTCTTGTTTATCCAATGTCTAAATGACCGCTCTTCAAAATTAAATTAATCTAAATGTGCTTTTAATACAAAAAACCTTGAGTTCTGCATCAGGAACAAAGCAGTTTTATCAAGGCCTTTCTATTTGTTATTGCAAACCTTCAGCTTTCCAGAAACTCTTATTATATAATGATATGGAGGAAACTGTTCTAATTGCTGTATTAATGTCTCAAGTCATGTGACAAGACTAACCTGTATATTTTGCAGTTAATGTAAGGTCCAAGGAGATGCAGCCATGGATATTCTGCAATTTCAGAGTGATCTAACAGGAAATAAGGTTTTTACTCTCAAGAATGCAACAGGCTGACTGAGTCAGTGTTTCTACTCATGGATTTGTGCATCATGTCTCTGTGCTATAGCATTATGAACACAGGTGGGAAAAACGGAGCTGTGAATTTTGGTTTTGCACAGGACAGTTTGTTTAATTGTGCTGAAGGTGTAGAAAAGCTGCAGAGTCTGTCAGCTGCGTGACAGTGATCCAAACACTATACGCGGCAGGGAGTGGACACACTCTAATTAAACCCTCTTGAGATTATCGCTGCATGCATTATAATGTAGTGACTGACATTGCAGCACAGTAACCCAGATTTTACTCCACCTGTAACGACTTTATAATGGATAACAGAACCATCCAAAAAACAATCTTTACCTGCAATTAAAGTTGAAACCTCACACAATCAAATCTCAAATATCGGAGTAGAATGATGTCTTTTCCTTGGAAGATCAGGATCATAGGTAGGCACTGATGACCGAAACCTTTTTATTTACTTTAGAGCATATAGTTGGGTGTCTGAAGAGACTACCGATTCTGTAACTAAAGCATAACCCTGTCACTTTGACATTTTGAGCCAGAGTGATGGTGTCATACAGAGATTTGTTCAGATTTGTTAACTCCACCGCCTAAATCTTGCTGGTATGAGCAGACCCGCAAAGACATGATTTAAAACTGAGATGTCACACTGTATCTGTGATATAACAACAAAAAGATGTCACAGACATTTCAGTAAGACCTCAGGAAATTGCATAAAGTTAAACTGAATTAAAGAATCATGCTCTTTTTTTGTTGTAGTCTCAATCTATGCACTCATTTGTCTGTAGTTTCCTGTTGACAGTGATTTTGTGTGATTAGCAGACACATGAATTTGCATATGTGTCTGTGTCAGTATGCACACATTATTTCATGTCTCTGCCACACATCTTTCCTCAGAACACTCATTCACTATTGCCAGGAGGTGTTTGTTTCTCTTTTAAATGGGCGACGCGCCATATGTGTGGTCATTAGTCTAAAGACCGTCCTTCAGCCGCAGCAAAGGACAACATGTCAATGAGTAGATTAACTAGCCACTGGTGTTCTCTAGCTTTAGTAAAGGACCTTGAATTATAGCAACTTTCACTTTCTTTTGCTCCCATCTATTTCATGGAAATTATCACACAAATCACAAATGCTATGAAAGATGTGTGGCTTAAGGGGAAAATACCAATATCGGAGCATTTGTTTTGAAAAAAAGTTGTGGAAATATTATTGCCGGCAAGAAAAGAAATAATTGGAAACGGCCTTCAAGGAACTCAGGATCAATTCATATTTTTTCCCTCACTCATGTTGTGCTTCAACACAAAGTGAGTGGTGGCAGTAAATTACCAGTTTGGATTCTTATATGTGCTTCGTCTTCTGTGTCTGTGACAGGAAGAATTCAGCAAATCATACATTGTCAGATATGTAAGCACTAAAACGTTTAAACCAGCCCTTGTGTTGGTGACTCATAAAGGTGTACACTGATTACATGAAGCAGTACTGCTTGGGTTTTTTTTTTCTATAATTTTTTTTCTTTCGGAGAAGAAAAAAAACAACACTGTGCAATTCAGAAGATGTGGAAAGTGATTATCATTGTCCAAGTGCTTTGAGTGACTGATCATCACACACCTCAAAACCCATGTCCCTGCCACCCTCACCATTTGTCTACCTCGAGAACAGAAGCACAGACGACGTAATTTTCATACCACTGCTCTCTGTCTTCTTGCTCCTGGATAATAAAGATTGACTTGACTTCAGTTCAGGGTTCAAAACTGTCATCACATCTGAGTAATCACCAAACTTGGAGACCTGGGAATTAGCACATTACTTTACTGGCTACTGGGCCTTCTGACCACAAGGTCCCAGCATGCTGGGTTACACCACCACTCCTCACCATCAGTACTGGAGTACCACAAGGCTGTGTACTGAGCCCCTTTCTCTACTCCCTCTTCAGCCATGACTCCAACCCTTCTAATAACATAATCAGGTTTGCCGGTGACACAACAGTGATTGGACTCATCAAGGACCATGATCACGGATCAGCCTATAGGGAAGATGTGGACCACCTGACTGAGTGACACTGACGACAACCTTGAGAACAACTATGTTGGAGCTATGTATACAGTGTAGTTCATTCTTGCATTGTTCACAGCCACCTTCAAATATTGCAAAGAGGATTGCACGTGTATGAGGAATATACATATATACCCTATTATTCATATCCACCCTGTAGCTTTGTAAATATCATTCACAATTTCACTTCTGCAGTCTGCTGCTTTGTGTGGTAAGATGTGTAATGACATGATTGTCTAATCTATTCTAATCATAGCAAGGAAGGAAAGTAAGACTGCGAATTGGGCTAAAAGCTGTGAACACCTAAATAGTGGACACCCCTCACAGAAGTCCTGGAGTTGCATAAGAAGGACACACAGTCACAGCCAGGAAGTGGACCTGTGGACCTCGAGAAGACGGGCTCAGATCATGCTGCTTTTATCCGATAATACAATAGTCCAAAAACTTTGAACAAAAAAGAAAAAAGTCTAAAAGATGGGGAAGAAAAAGCAAGAACCAAGAACACGAGCCCTGTGGTGGGTGCCTGCCGTGATGTTAGAAGACCAGCATCATGTTAAGCCATTTGATTTGACTGGATTTTGTATTATAATGATTTTTATTTGTCGCATTGTTTGTCAATAAGATTTCGAAAAACCATATGAACTCAGACACTGTCCCACATAGATGAGTCACCCTAGCAAATGTAAAAACAACCCGTTTGTGGCATAATGTGCTTATATACATCAAAAATATACACTCCTATAATCTGAGCCACACTAGCGCTTTGCTACACACAACCAGCACACATGGAGGATGCAATTTCCAGAAGGCACAGGGCCTTACCTGAGCTTTACCAGCCCTGGGCCTGTCACTGCGTATGGACCAGCCCATTTATCATGTAATCTGGTGGGGAGAATGGACGGGGCACTATCAGCAATCTGCTATTGATCCACGCCTGGGGCTCCTGCTATTGTTCATCTGTAGCCCTCAACTGGCACCCAGCATTAATGAAAGAAACTAAACAATGCATAGCAATCAGACAACCCCTGCCCACCTCCAAATCACCCCATCGTCTCTCACTCTGCGTTAGGAGAAACAGGAGAGGAGCTGGCGGGGCGGGTTAAATAAGGGAAACAGGAGGGAAAAAAGAAAGTTTTTCTCAGCTTGGAAGAAAACTTTTGTTATTATGTTTCTCTTTGAGAAGGTGTGAGCAGGGGGAGAAAAACACATTTATCATGTCAGAGATGGCTCATATCATCCCTGACCCTGAGCAGCAGACAACGCAGTTGATATCGAAGGCACCTATTGAATAATGCTCAACACCACCTTCTGCCTAGGAAATAGAGACATATGGTAAATCTTTACAACTCGAGACTCCGAGATCGCAATAGTTAGATTTCTGCAGCTTTTTTTCCTTTCTAAATATTGGCAAAATACTAATGAACTTGCAGCACTTTATATCTCTATGAGACACTGGTGATTTCTTCCCCAATCTGCTTTGATAGAGTCTTGGCAAGGGTCAATGAATGTACTCCACTGGGAATGTATGTGGCTCTCTCACCCACACAGCTTTGAGCTTGTTCATTGATTTAGTATTGTGTTCTTCAAATTCAGTAAATTGCTGTGCAAGTTCTTCAATCAAACCAAACACAAAAGAATATCTGACTGCATCTTTGTTCTTGATTCAGATGTTCAGATGTGGGTTGTTTTTTTGTTTTTTTTTTTCCCAGGTTCCATGTAAGGCCTTCAAAAGCAAGCAAAAAAAAAAAAAAAACCACACTGTCACCACGGGAACAGAACAATATCAGTCCAAACCCACCCCTCTCCATCCCTAAATAAAGAAATGAATAAAGATTTCTATGTTATATGAAACCAAATTAAAAGTTTGCTCTGGTGTCTTTCTTTGTGGGAGTTTTTTCAAGCTGAAGAACACGATTTATTCAAAAACTGGAAGGTTACTGAACAGCTCAAACAATTACCATGACACAGGGGACATAGCTATATACACTACTGGTACATCTTCACATAGCACTTACATGGAATTAGATGAACAAAGAAGCTCCATAACAACAAGTTAAGATCATTTCCTTCCAACATAACATCCATCCATCCATTTTCTATACCCGCTATTTCCTGTTCAGGGTCACGGGGGTCTGCTGGAGCCTATCCCA
>JBAMYA010000018.1:20985302-21006724 GCA_037176975.1 Arrhamphus sclerolepis | reverse complement strand
TATGAGTAATATGATGCAGTTTGAATTTGGCTCTCATGACCTGACAGAGAGAAGCAAGTATAGACATTTTTCATTTTTTTCTTTCTTTCTTCTTCTTTTTTTGTATTTTACAATTTGTTTAGTGAAGCAGTTTTACTACTTCAAAAATAATACAGATCCAGGCAGTAATTGGGAGCTTTTTTGTTTTTAATTATATTTTATTTTTAATGGCCTATCTTCATTAATGTCTTATTCTTGATTGGCAGAAAAAAAAAATCTGTCACATTGCATAAACATCATCATTAGCTCACTTTTTACGGCTACTATGGGCAATAAATTGTGGGATAGTATAAAATATTACAAGAAGATGACTTCAGATGTATTTGAAGCCTCTGTATTTCCCTGGATTCCTTATTTATTACTGTTAATGCAGCAGAGTCGATCAGTCCAGGTCCAAATGCTCATTTACCTCCACCAATACCTTCATTATCGACTGCCACATGTTGGTAATTTGACTCAGGAGAAACTGAAATATTTTGACCATAATTACTTAGATGATAAGTTTTGAATGTCTGAGAATGTAAGCTTCCCCTGAGGTAGGGTTTGGACGGCAACTCACTTCACCTTTTTGCTTTTTGTTAAATTCTCATATGCCTCAGGCTGTTTTATAATGTCACACGGACTTAATGAATGAACCAAGGTAACTACACGCTGCTGTTTGACAAATCCAGACTACGCTGAATACATAAATGTTCTGTTCCAAGGTCTTTATTGCTTTCTGACTTTGGGAGAAAAAACAAGTTAGCTGCCCGGAACTAATGTATCTGAGCCCGTTAACCACAAAAAAACAGACACTAAAGCTAATATTTCCTCACCTCCTTCCAGAGAGAGCATGCAAAACACAAATCACTGCCAGGGCAGGAAACTCCAAAAACTAAGCAAACAAACCAGACCTAAAACTCAGAACAAGGTATGGGGCATCTAACAAAATTACTAGACAAAACAGGACTCACAAACATAGGAGGCAAACAGTACAGACCAACAAGAACACAAGCAAGACAAGACCTTAAATACAGACAAGGGCTAACGAGACACAGGTGGAAACAATCAGGGTCAGGAAAAGTCAAACTGAACATAACAAGGTACGGACAGGACTTCAAAATAGAACTGGAAGTAAAGCTGACAGAAACAGAAAACATGACAAATACAGATCAACTACAACAGAGAGGCAGGTCAAAGGAAACAGAACAGGACAAAGGAGTAATAAACCAAGAACACCAACACTGAAAAACCAAGATCCTAACAAACCCAAATCATGACACGGCTGCAAAGTCTCAAATCCAACAGGATTTTATTTTAATTTGCATGTATCTCGATTTAGATTTGTTTTGTTTATTCTCATATCTACTCATCCATTTATTTATGGTTTGTTTTCTTTAAACTTTTAGAGATTCCACATGGAATACAATTAGTGTGTCCTCAATTTTCACTTTTAATTTGAATTCTTCAACTTAAATTTCAAATTAAATGTTTCACCCAAAGTGATGCTGTGATAGACTCCAACAGATCCTCCTGACCCTAAGCAGGAATAAGTGGGTAGTTAATGAAAGGATGAATGGATGAATTTACAGATTTCTTTCTCAATATAAAAAATATATAAAACAGAATGCAATGATTTGCAAATCTCATAAATCTATATTTTATTCCCATTTCAACATAATGAACATAACAGATGTTGAAACAGAGACATTTTACCATTTCATGGAAGTACTCGTTCATTTTGACTTTGATGGCAGAAAAATGGCTTTAAAAACTTTTGACAACTGCCTGTAAACATCTTGGAAGTGAGGAGACCAGTTGCTGACCAGTTTTGGGAGAGGAATCTTGTCTGATGCAGGATTCTAGCTGTTTAGTTTTACACATTGACGCAACTTTTTTTGGAATTGCTGTTGTACAAGACAATAAGTCATGTAGTCTCTGAACAGCACAGCAATCTGCCACCACTGTATATGGTCAAAATGACATATGGATAGAATATAATCTATCACATGTGAATAAAAAGGTGAATATGCAGATGGATCACTCTTCAGGTTATTGCACATATGATTAAGCATTTTAACATCTTGATGGGAAAAAAAGTGATAATCTGTTATTCTAACTGTGACATGTTCTTTTAAATGTTTTATCAGTCTTGTTGCTCTCGGCTCTTTTTTCACGTTTGATTGACTCATACATTCCTCTTCCACCTGCAGATTTCATTAACAGTGTGCAACACTGCATCCAGCTTTGGATCCATCTAATGATCTCATAAGCAAAAAGAACGTTATGCATAAATGGTAATTCCTATGTACATGTTATCATGATTTAAGAGAGCTTGCTGCCAGTTAATGTCGACCTGTGATGTGAATGATGGAAAGATAGCAAGCGTGTGTCCAAGAAATGACCTTTAATTTTGGTTTTCTGACTTCACTAACCTGGGACCCTCAAAAAGAATCTCAGTTCCAGTTAATTTAATCAAATGAAATTCAACAGGACTTATGTAACAAGGTGGAGACCTCCTGTGACTACTGTGTTCATATAGATTGTCCAGACAGTGCCTGAGGAATGAGCCTGCCTTCTGAAGAGGTTTTTATGAACCTTTAGGTGTTCACCCTCATGTTTTTGCCCCAACAGCTCACAGTGTTGAACGTGGCACTGACCACCACAAAATCATAAATCAGCTGCAGCACAGTGCACTTATGTTGGAGGACTGGAATCTATGCACTAAAACAGCAGACTCTGGCATTTCTTGTAGATTAATATAATGATCTTGGTCAGTCAAGTTTTTAGTGATTCACCATGTTGCCTTAAAACACAACTCTGAAGGCGTCATGCAGTCATCTTCCTCAGCAGACATGACCAAATGGTCTTGAAAAAGTATGCATAATGTAATCGACGTGCGATACTGACAACAGCCACCAGTGTGTTCATGTGGGTCTACTCATGGTAGGATAGATGTGACGATTTGATTGTGTGACTGGCACACAGAATGTCCATGAAGAGTTTGAACTACAGTCAAACTGGTTCTTAACCCACTTTCTGAAAAAGGCTTCATGATGTATCAGTTCACTGTTACCACCTCTAACTGCTGTTCAATTTTCTGTCAAAGTTATTTCCTATTTATATTCCAAATACGTTCCAGTATTGGGAATATAAATATCAACATCAACATCACAGAAAAAAAAATACTACAAGAGTATGTACAAGAGTATAACTGCCAAATACCTCCTGAACTTTGTCACTTAAGGTGGGACATTAATTATGCAGCAAACCCTCCTATACAGATTAGCAATCTGGAGGTCAGGCTGGTGTCATCCCTCCTGGAGCCATGGTAACTTCTTAAACACCAGCACTGATGGACCAGCAGTCTAGTGTGTGTGTGTGTTTGTGTCTCACATGGGAATTGGCTTTGGACCATGAAGTAGCGGGAAGAAAACTGCCTTCAGACTACTGAATGTCATAATGCTCTGTGAAAGCATGCACTGCAGAGGGAATATTTGGGGGATTATTGTGAATGCACAGCTGGATAGTGGGGGCAGAATGAGGAAGGGATGTTTTGTGTCTTCATACCAGAACCTCAGTGAGAGCATGGCTGATATGAACTCACATGAGAAGACAAAGGAGGTCAGTTGAACAATTTGAAAGCCATGGTTGATCATCACGAGATGTGGTATACTTTTATGTAACCACTTGTCTCTGAAAGCACATAGATCTATATTCTTAGAAGTTCTCTCAGTCACCTGCGCAGTTATCTAGCTGCATTCCAGTGATCTGTTACTTGTGACAATGAAAGAGAATCATAACTGTTTTTTTCAGTCTCTGTTGTGTTCATTCCCTCTCTACACCCTCTCTACACACCCACCCCCCACCACCAACCCTGTTCAGACAGACTTTTCTTTTGTTGTTCTAATTGCCAGGAAGGCATGCTTCAGCATGATTAGCTCTTCTCATGTTGAAACTATGAAAGTGTACAGAAAACAGCACACTTAATGAAATAACATGAAAAGAAAATGGAACAGACCTCCTCATCGTGTCTAAAGATAGCAAAGCCTAAAAAAGTCACCAGAAACTATCCCGAATAAATCTGACAAATAAAAGATAGCTGAAAGAAAAAAGATCAGAACTTAGATTTTAAATCAAATGAGGAAGAGCATCTGTAACATCCTGCACACATAGTTTGTGCATGCAGATGTTTTGTAACTGAATCTTACAACACATGGATTCATGTGTCATTAACAAAATACGATCTTACTGTGTGAATAGACCAAGGAGGAGTAGGATAAGATACAGGTATTTGATCATATACATAACCATGCTTCATAACTGTGAATTAAGAAATTCAAATGAGTTCTGTGGCTCACCATAACTGTGGAGGCAAATGATCAGAGGACGGCACCTGTCCAGATGTTCTACAGATGATGCATTTGCAGGAGATGTGTGGAGAAAAAAACTTAATTTTCTGAGCAGAAGTTCAAACAAATAAATATTCAGATGTTTGGTGGTATAACAATAAGTTGGACTGAAAAAAGAGGTCATGGTGCTAGTTATGAAGAAGGGATTAGTGATCTTCATTGATATGATCAGCATCTTTGGTAGCATCAGTAGTGAGCTTTGAATAGAAAACATGTAGTGATTTAAAATGTTGCTTATAAGGTTCAATTAACATCCAAGGCTTTTTATTTCCCAAATTAAACATTATTCTGTGTTTTTGCTTCTTATATATGTTAAGTGTCCATCACAAGCCAACCACAAAGAGGGCACCTGGACCAGATGGTCCACTTCCCACTTTCTCCACACCTTTGAGTTTGAGTTTTCTCTCACTTCTCTCACCAGTTCCCCAATGCTGCATCATTATGTTCACATCCTTTTACCATTTGCATATAGACAGTCTCCACAAATACCCGTAGTCACAACAGCACGCTCTTCCCAATTTGCTACAACTTTGAATACATGGACACGGACATGCATGCACAAACCCAGATGCAGTCACTCCACACGAGGCACAGACTGTAATTTGTTTGTGACCTCCAAAACTTCTTCTGTTTTCCTTTCTTCTGTCTCATAAAAATGAGTCAGATCGGAAAAAAGAAGCAAACACACACTTTCCTAATACACACACTCACGCAGCTCCTTTCTTGAAACCTCCTGGACAAGGTGAATGGGAATTACCCAGAGGACACGCCAGAAACCTTGAGTTTGACACTGATGGCCTGTGCAGAAGCAATAAGTGTGTGTGTTTTTGTGGATCCACTCAGGTTCGTGTGTTTGTTTGTGTGTGTGTGTGTGTGTGTGTGCGGGGTGAAAATGAAAGCGAATGTATGTGATAAAAATGTGCGTCCTTTGAAATGTAATAGTGCATTTTGAAATCTGCTACACAAAGCACATTGTAAAACTGTGCTGCGTCCATTTAAGCAAACATTCAACTGAGTGCCCGCAGGTCAGGAGAGCTTTTTAAAAAACATCACCTCCCTCACTCTCAACCTCTAGACAGTGGCGGGGGGCATTTGAAGGTTGACCCATGTCCTCCCTTGCTCCCCCCTCACCCACCAATCTTCCCTTATGTCCACCTCTGGAACAGCAGGGGAGGGTCACCATCTTTTTTCTGTTTCATCCACAGATATTAACTGCTTGAAAATGATAAATGTGACACTGGGAGAGAGGCTGTTTAGACTTTTACACTCAGAGGAAATGCTCTTGCACACCTTAACCCCCCCAAACCTTTCACTAAACTTATTTCAGGCTTGATGACCTTCCAGCAAGTAAAAACAAATTACTACACACAATGCTGCCTTTAAGTCTGATCTGCAAACAGAGATGGTCTCAAGGACAAGGTGGCTTCAGGCTTCTCACACACAAACCAGTCCACGCGGGCCTCCAAGCTCCACACTATCAGCTCAAAAAGTTTATTTTCTAAGAACTACAACTAGCTTTTCAGACATTGTTATTTTAACACGAGATTTAAGCGTTGTGATTCAGGCAAGCTTGATGTAGACAGCATTCCCTCTGGAAGTCCTCAGTGGCAGGTAGTGGGATCCTTGTGACATGTTGGGTGCTCAGCACCTGCTGCAGCGCCCTGCAGTCAGCGACTGAGCAGTTCCCATACGAGACTGCTGGTCAGGATTCTCTTCATCACACACCAGGGGAAGTTCACCAGGATGGCTGAAGACACATGGTCGGTGTTGGCGTTCCAGGACAGTTTCTCCAAGATGAGGGTCCCTAAAAACTTGAAACTGGAGACACATTCAACAGCCGTCCTGTTAATGTGGTGATGAGGGGGTCATGAGTGCCTTCTTCCTTCTTCCAGAACCACAAAAAGCTCCTGTCTCACTGGTGTTTAGATTCAGGTTATTGTCATCCCTACATGGGGCCAGGTGTTGTACCTCCCCCCTTTAAGCGATCTCATCGTTGTTTATAAGGGGGCAAATCACCAAGGGGTCTTGATAATGGAGATGAATCCATGCGCAGGCCTGCAGTTGTGGATGAAGAGGGAGTAGAGAGGATCAGCACACAGCCCTAAGGTATTCTCACTATTGAAGTTTTTGTTGTTGTTTTTTAACAGAATCTATTTATTTTTATAGACAGTAATGTCAAAAAAAGATCTCCATCTGTACTGTGTAGCTACCCAGAAGAACAAATCAGGAAGCGAATGTGTGATGCATTAGCGCAAGGATGTCAAACTCTGTTTCATGCTGGGCCACATCATCACCATAGTTACCATCAAAGGGCCACTTATTCTTTACTTTCTCAGCCGGCTGTGTTGTCAGATTTCTCGCTAGTTCCTGGATTGTTTTATAGCAAAATATTTTTAGAATTTTCTTTTCATGAAATCTAAAAATTTAGGGGGGAAAAAAAATCACAACGTCTTATAATGAATTACATTTTTCTTGTAAAATCACAAATATTTTTTGCCTGTAAAATTACAAATATTAAAAAGCAACTTTTTGTGAATTTTCCAAATTTGAGACTTTTTGTTGTAAAACCATGAATTTTTGTTGTGAAATCACAATTTTCACAAAAGAGTAATGTTTCTAAATTAAGTTGATTTAATTAATCTGTAAAATATCAGCTCCCATAACTTGTTGATATAAAATTATGAAATGCATAGAATTGGAATTTTAATTGTATTATTTCAACTGTTTGTCCTAAAAACATGAATTGTTGTTGTTTAGATTAAAATTGTGACTTTTGGAGAACTGGTCATGACTTTTCAATGTAAAGTTGCTCATTTTAATTTTAAACTGTGTTCAATGGACATCTGGCTGCTCTCTATTGACACCAAAACAAAAGGACAGTCCTGTTGGCACCTGTTCATAATTTCTTTCAGAACTTTTGTAGTTATAAATATGTAACTGTGCACGCTCTCGCGGGCCAGATAAAATAAAGTGGAGGGCTGGATTTGGCCCATGGGTCTTGAGTTTGCCTTAGTCTTCCCAGATCACAACTGCTCCATCCGCAAACTGAAACAGGATCGACAGTGGATGACTTCAATACATTAATTAAATTAAATTAAATCATCTTAATTCTCAGTCTTTTTTCATCCACATCCTGCCTCATTTTCTCCTCTTCTACCAGATGTTATCCCGGCACAGCTGGGACAAGACATGAGAGAAGAGCAGTGTGAGTCTGTTTTCCACCCTTTCCATCACCTCCACCCAAAGCAAAGACAAAGCATGTAATAATTACAACACTAAGACACAGTGCGTATTTGGTTGTGGTGCAGGGGGAGGTGAACAGTAGCTATCACTGTGGCAGATAAATTCAATGCACAATTATTCATCCGGGGACTGTGGCATGTAGATTAATGAGTTTGATAACCAGAAGCTTTGCACTGAGCCCCAGCCTGCTGTCGTCATCATCCTTGCATCACTTTCCATTTCCCTTTTTCACTGTCTCTTTTCCTTGCTCACCACTGATAGGAAAGGAACCAAATGAGAAGGGGGGTCACGGTGGAGCATGTGTTCAGAAGGACAGGAGATAATAGAAGCTCCTGAAAGTAAGGACGTTTGGTTCTTTCTCACATTTGCGGCAGATTACTGAAAGATGAACACTTCAGCTATTATTATCTTGTAAATTTTCTTTCATTTGATATAGAGCTATTTTTGCATTTCAGACGTGCAACGCATTCCCAGAAAAGTTGGAACGGTAAATCTTTAACTACTTTGTAAGGTAACCATTGCTTTGTACAACATTGAAAAGGAATTCTTGCATTCAGGACACCGAGTGATGCAATATGTCATATTTTGTCCCATTCTTCTTTGCAAACACATCTTCATATGTACAACAGTAATCGCTTAGTATTGCAGCATTTTTCAAAATTGCAAATCCCTTTTTTTCGTCTTTTCTTTAAAAAAAACATTTTTTTGTCATGCATATGTGATGATACCCTGCCAGTCTTTGTGTCACAAATATTGCTTTTGTACAAAATCACAATTAAAATCACTTGACATCATCTGTTCTAAGTTTTTTTTTATTTTTGTTTTTTTTTCTCCATGCTCACACTAAATCAACCGTGTAGACACTATTTTTGTGAATGTATTGCAGGCTTGAACTTCAAAGATAAAGGTACAACCACATTTTAAAATCTAAAGTAGCCCTAGTCATCTTGCTATGAGAAAGTTTTAATTACCTACTATATTTATTTCATTAAACAGCAAATACTGTGATAATAGAACAATTAATCAGTTGGTGGAATATTTCCACAGTAAAACCCATATCAGTCTACTGAGTTTACAGTCAGAAACAAGTACTGATTTACCTGGCTCTTCCCCTTGCCATCCACTCCAGCTGGACGGACGTGCCCTAAACATACAGTTTCCAAATGCGCGTCCATGGGTCATTCTAGGCAAATACCCAAAATACCACAAGTTGTTCCTCTCAAATGTGGAGTTTACTCCGACTCACTCTAACAAACAATAGTGTGCTTATATAGCACCTTTCTACTCCAGGGGCCACTCAAGATGCTTCTACAATGGCAGCAGCTATCTCTTGCTGCCACACACACAGTGACTAAATCAATTTATTGAATGGGTCACGTTATTCCTTTTAATTACTCCTATTATTTCTATTGATCAAATTACATTATAGTTAATGTAAATGACACCTAGGCAAAATTTTTGTACTACCGATTAGCTAAAACAGCATGTCTTTGGGATAGGAGGAAACCAGAGTACTCATGGAAAACCCATGCAAATACAAAAAGATCAGTTGAACTAAGATCTGACTGAACCTTCTTCCTGTGAAGTGTCACTGCTAACCACTGCATTACTGTACTGCCATCATTGTAGCCCCCTGCATTACCATGGTAGAACTCAGCATCACCATAGTAGGACCCAATATCACCATGGCAGGACCCAACATCACCATGGTAGGACCCAATATCACCATGGTAGGACCCAACATCACCATGGTAGGACCCAACATTATTATGGTAGGACCCAACATTTTCATGGTAGGACCCAGCATCACCATGGTAGGACCCAGCATCACCATGGTAGGACCAATTTAAATAATACAAGACAATCTGAAACTGAGAGGCAGGGTGAACATGCTCAATGCACAAGAGGAGACCCCCAACAGCCGAGGCCTATAACAGCATAAGTAGGTGGTCTAAGAGACTATAGAGTTAAAGGATTTATTAAAAGGAAGGTCTTAAGTCTAAACTTAAAAGTAGATATGGACTCTGCCTCTTGGACTGAGGCTCAGAGTTGATTCTATAATAGAGGAGCCTGGTTGCTAAAGGCTCTGCTACCTTTTCTAGACCTACAGACTCTTAGAACAGCAAGTAAACCTGCATTCAGGGAGTGGAGTGTTCTTCTAGGACAGTACTGGACTGTACGATTTTTCAGATATATTTGAATGTTATCATTCAAATGCTTTGTATGTAAGAAGTAATATTTTAAATTAAATTCTAGATTTAACAGGAACAAAATTAATTAAGTTAAAATGTGTGGTCTCTATACCCAGTTCTGGTTAGCACTTGTGCTGCAGCATTCTGGACCACTTGAAGGTTTTTAATAGGACTTTTTGTACAGCAAGAAACCATTCCATTACAATCATCCAGCCTAGAGGAAACAAAGGCATGAATTAATTTTATCTGCATCCTCTTGAGTCAGGATGTTTCTGATTTTCCTCATATATTCATCATCCACATTTGTGATCATAGGTGAGGACAGCAACATACTGTAGATTAACTGATAACAAAGAAACATGCTTTTGGCTCAGCCCTCTCTCACCACAACACACCTGCAGTACTACAGATGCTATTGTGTATTTATTTGCTATATTAACTAGCATGCCTTTGTATTTTGGTTTTAGAGAGCAAGTTTCTTGTATTTTCTTTAAATGTCTTAAAGATACTGGAAAATAAATACAGATCTCATTAAAACTTATGAATGACATGTACACAGCAAGATATAGGCACCTCGGACTTTTGCTCACCACATTATAACAAATGAAATAAAGCTGATAATTGTATGGGTTCATTTTATATACTGAGAAAGGAAAAAAAAATCACTGCACTCTTAGTTGTTTGTTTTATTTTGTCATGCCAGCCTTGGAATAAAGAAATAATTCACTGACTTACTAACATATATTTTCAAAGCAAAATTTGGTTTCTGTTCCTCATAGATGAGGAATAGGATAATGATGCGAATAATGATGAGCTAGCTCGCAAAGGTAGGGTGGAGACCGTGGCAGAGATGATTGAGAAACTCTAGTAATATATATAAAAAAAAAAAAACAACATAGAATGACTGAATAAGAGACCAAGCAAAAAAAAAATTTTGGACACAATCTTAAAAGCAATTTCACCTCCATGCCAATAGGTGGCCCTTCAGATTAAAAAAGCAAAAAATGCAAATGTTTCCGAGCACTACTTTAATGAACAAAAGATTTTCAAGCCACTTTTATTATGATATTAACGTAGAAAATATACCAAGCTAAATCCGCAAGTACAACAAGCCATTCTTGTTGTTGAAGGGAACAGGTTAGGGATGATATACCCAGCAATCAAACAAAAAGGAATAAACAGCAGAAAGTGTGCATCTGTGAATTACTGTAGAGGCTGTAGATCAGGGGTGTCCAAACCCAGTCGTGGACAGCTGCTGTCCTGCATGACTTAGATGTTTCCCTGCCACGACACATCTGACTCAAGAACACTGATCACCCGTAGATTCAACACAAGTCTGTGAATGACCCATTCATTTGAATCAGGTGTGCTGAAGCAGGGAAACATCTAATGCAGGGACGGATTGGGACCAAAACACGGCCCTGGACTTTCTTCCCCAAATTGGCCCACCAACAGCGGGGGGGATTATATTGTCTGTGATAACAAAAACCTGCACAGCTGGGTTTAGCTGCATATCTATTTATAATTGGTATGCTTGGTACTTACATGTTTGTTTTGACAGCAATAAACCACATATTTCTCATCATCATACCACAAATCCAGAACCGTAGCTAGTTTTATACTATGGTTTTATGTCACTTACCGGTACCTCCTCCTCCGGTTAAATTCCCTCAGCTGCCTCCCCCTCATCATGACTATCATCAGCATGTGGTTGGTCAGGTTGGATGTCCACCTGGTTCTCAGTCTCACTTGGTGATTACGTTATAGTGCTTTGGCCGATATCATCGTCTAAGTCGACATCAACGTTACTGCTGCTGCTTGCAGTTGCACTTCTGCCAAAAGCTTTGTGAGCTCTCTACATTTTGAAGCATTTTCTTCAAGTGACTTGGCTTTCTTTTGTTTTAACTTTCCCCATCCACCTTTCTCCTTACGTTTTCTGCTAGCCATCTTTCTGCTAACAGACACTAACGTTAGTCTGCTTTGTTGGCTTTTAGGCCTATGGAATAATGATTGTCCGATAAATTATCATCTCAGCGTCACCTGTTGTTAGTTGATATATTGAAAACTTTGATTATTGAACAGGGCAAATGGCCGTAGATTGGACGGCTATTCTGGACTTTTCCAGAACGCACAGATTACCAGTCTGCCTCTGATGCCAGGTTCACACTGATTTCAGTCGTCTCAGATGAAAGATAAAACTGGGTGAAAATATTAAATAAGCACAATCTGAAATGCTGTTGAACAAAGAATGATTTCTGTATTCATCCTCAGGTTTCTGGTTACATACATATTTTTTTCAGTAGCTTTTGCTATAATTTTTAACTCAAGTCGCTGCCTAATGCCTGGTTCACGCTGTACAAATTTAGCCGTCTCAGACGAAAAAGATTTTGGGAAAGATCGACCATTGTTGCTGAAAAACGGTGGTGGTAGATCTCACAATGAGACGGGAGCAAAGATGAAAGATAGAACGTCTTATGGCCAAAGACGGCCTGCTACAGCAATCATCAGAGTGCGACGGCTGCTTGTACGATCTCTGTCAGCTAACCAACCAATAGAAACGCACCGTGAAATAACAATCCACTAATGAATTAGAGACTGAAATACATTCAGATTTACTTCTGTGGTTGCCATGATTCAACATATTTCCAGTCACATAGTTGAACATGCTGCAAATGAATTATCTACCAGTTTAATGTCATTCAGTGTGATTTGCCAACCTCGCAAGAGACATACAGGACATAGACTCTCTGGGACTGGATTTGGACACCTCTACTCTAGCTGCAACCGGTAACGTATTATAAGAAAGACATACTCTTTAAATGCTTAATTGACAGGACATGGTAATAGCAAACAAATCTCCAACAGTAATAGGTTCAGGCTATTTTCATGATGTTGACTGCTTTTCTCTTTGTGTGTGTGTGTGTGTGTTTGTGTGTATGTGTGTGTTGTCCCTCCATTAACACCAACCTTAAACCCCATTCTCCTTGTTCTCTACACACACTTTTCAAGTGAACAACCCCTGATAAACGCTCATAAGGAAAGGAGGGGAAAAATTTGCAAACTGTATTAAGAGGAAGGTTAAAGTAAAAAAAAACAAAACCAAAAAAAACTCTCTTGTTAATGGACTAGAAAGACTCATATTTTGTGACAGCTGCATTTATGCCACAGACGCAGGAAAACACATGAATCAGAATGGATATAATCACGTATGCAGTCACATTCAAACATACGCCTGCTGTCAAACACACACACCACTTAAAGTGGTAAAGTGCAGTCTCATCAGAGTGGCAGGCAGACATCCAGAATAAAATGGAGTGGCATTAATATTAATACCAGTAAAGTGCCTTTATAATCAGACAGCGGCCTGTCAGCTGGGGTGGGGGGGTGGGGGGCTGATAGCGTGTCACACACACATGCACAGTGTTGGTGGACTGAGAAAACACTTGCAAATAACCACACATAAAACATGTACACAAAACAAACTTTTATACCCCCACCCTCTGCACACTGTTTACTGTACACATAAACAGATGTATACAGATTTACAGACTTCTGTGTGGCATATATACACTTTTTTTCTGTTCCTGCATATTTGAAGAAGAGATGAACTGATATCTAAAAGGAGGGACACTGGAAGTAGGTGTGAGTGAAGGCTGCTGTTAGCTCTTGCACTCTAAAATAGATCTATTTATTCTAATGTCCATTAAAAATTACAATAGCATGTAGTAGACGTAGACGTAATGCATTTTTTTCCTCTGGAATTCCCAATCCTGACCAGCATCGATGTTCAAAAGGCTTAAAGTTAAAGAGGAAGCTTTTTTTCTGTATTTTATATATAACATTCATCCCTCTCAGTTCTGTCTTATGTGTCTGGGACATTTGTGGGTCTCAACCTTTGAAAAGAGAATATGAAGACTCCAGAGAAAAACAGCATGTAAGGGGGAAGACTATAAAAACATAGAAATTGGTTGCAATCTGTTCTGCAATTCACTATGAAGCCTATTAACTAATTTTACAGAAATCCCAAAATCTGGGTGCCCCTACTGTACTGCCTCGATTACTACAGGCACCAGTGTTGCCTTCACACCCAACATCTTCTCGAGCACCTTATCTGGCACCTGTCTTCCTAATCTGGGCCATAGGGGTCTGCTGGAACGTATCCCAGCTGCTTGTGGTTAAAAATCAGTGTACACCTTTGGACTGTGGAAGGAAACCATAATTCCTGAAGAAAACCCACAAACTGGGAGAACATGCAAGCCCCACACAGAAAAGGCCCTGGTGGGACTCAAACCAGGAACTTTCTGGCTATGTGGCAGCAGTGCTGACCTTCAAGTTCCCCCAAAATAATAGCAATTTTATTTATTACTAAATACATTTCTATTTATTTTTCCATCTTTTTTCCCGATTATACATAAGCTGATTTGTCTAAATGTTCACCATGCGACCACCTCCCTGAGTCAGGAGCAGGTCTGGCTCTGAGGCTGTAAATTAAAGCACTAGACGATGTCTCCGAAGAAGCTCAGGAGGGAGACGCAGAGCTCCAGAGCTAGTCATGTCCATAAAATAGTGAAATACTGTGAAAGGTGATGGCAGCAGCGATGAGACAGGACTTTTTAAGTGTTTCCAGATGGACCTCACCACCAGCCCTTGAACACACACACTCTGGAAACAGGAGAATGTAAGGCTTTTAAAAATGTTTCTCTTGTTTATTTATTTAGAAACATTTTGGTTTGAAACCTTGTCTATGAAGCATTTGGCAAGCTAAAAATAAAGGTGTGTGGCCAAAAGATGAAACAGAAAAGCAAGACTCAGAGTTTGAAAAGTTGGACATTATTGCAATTTATATCTCAACAGTGGACATCATGTTCTTTGCTTATGAGCATATGTTTGGGTGTCTGACAATACTACCAACTTAAATCTTCAACATAATATAACATCGTCTCTTTGTTTGGGGCAGTGTGAATCTGAAAATATTTCTTTAGTGATTTTTCTTTTCGTATTTGCATATTTTTTCATATAATATCAAAGCAGAAATGTCTAGCATCCCAATGTTTCCTAATGTCTCCATCAATCTTGACATCAGGTTGCATTTGCAAAAGTAACATGAGTAACGTAAAACTGTTGCACCAGTCTCAAAAGAGGCACATACTACAGATGAGGGTGGTGAAGCTGAGTTTTGTGTCTCGCTTTCAGAGGAACGGCAAATGTAGCATGATGTCAAGTTTGGTGGATATAAAAAATGAAGTTCTACCCTGATCTCTGATGTCACACTGTCAGCTCACTGAAGGAAACCTTCTCAGACCGAGGCCACGCCAAGAAAAGTGACAGGATTGTGACTTTAAACACCCACATACTGTAGATGCTCTGCAGCAAAGAACAAGTTATTTTTTGTATTGTTTTCTCCAAACATGATGTCCTCTTTAAGGTTAAGAAGTAGGCAGTTTTTGAGTTTTAATGCTGACAAAATTCAGTTTTAATAGCAGGGTTTGTGATATGACAGATAGAATGTAAAAAATGAAATGGTCAAATATGTACAGATGAACTCAAAGTTGAGTTTGTTCAGAAGTGTCAATGCCAGATTTCAAGAAAGCTTTTTTTTTTTTTTAAAGGTCTATGATCAATGCTTTTACCCGTAGAAGCTGAGCGTCCATTCAATTCAAAGGGACTAAACGGAACAGTTTTTTCATCGCCTCGAAACTCGACGGTCATTGGATAAATGCCATGATTTTGTCCCGCCTCCAGAGGCTCAGCTTCACTGGGGGTGAATGGAGCTGTGGGCTGGTCTGGACACTGAGCTTCTGCATGATGATTGGACTATCAGTCAAAAGGCTGAATCACATTTTGATTGACAGCTATTGTGAGAAATACACCATTACTTAATCACTGGGAACTCAGTCCCATCACGGTATTTTGCGAGTGAAGTCAAAAGACAAACTGCAACTCATTTCTTGTTGTTTTCTTGGTGAAATTTCTGGACCATTTCCATCGTTCATTTCTTACACTGTAAATAAAACACACACATTGTATTTCCTTGTTTCAGTTTAACATCCATCCATCATCTATACCTGCTATTTCCTGTGCAGGGTCACGGGGGTCTGCTGGAGCCTATCCCAACTCACTTTGGGCAAAAGGCAGGGTACACCCTGGACAGGTTGCCAGTCCATCGCAGGGCCACATGTAGACATACAACCTTTCACACACTCACTCACACCATGGGACAATTTAGGAACACGCTGTTCCCACCGGTCTGCCAGAGTACCCGGTGAGAACTCACGCAGAAAGGCCCCTTTCTGCGTTCCAGGAACCTTCTTGCTGTGAGGCAACAGTGCTAACCACCAAGCCACCATGCTGCCCCCATAATTTCAACATTTCCTTGTTTGAGCTTAATATTGTTTCGTTAGTTCATTCACAGACCATTTGCTTGAAAAGGAATAGAGGACAGAATTTACAGACATTTCAAGCCTCCAGGAGTCTCCCATATTGAGATAGCGGCTCCCTGATGCCCGCAAGTCAGATAAAATGTCCTTGAATCTAAAGTGAGCGGCCTAAATGCACACAGAGGTGAGACAAAATTTTTTTCCCGATTGTTTGTGGGAAGGAGAGGGAGAGAGAGGCCATACCACAAAACACCAGAGGCCATACCACAAAACACCAGGAAAACTTCCCCTCTTTGAAAGACCAGCAGCCACCACTGGACAGACATGGTGAATAAGACACACAACGTCTGGACTAAACTCAAACAGCAACTAAATTTTGTTGAAGTACCTCTATGAGCCAAAATGATTGACTGCAGTGATTGCAGGTCCCAGTGTAAATCGGCTTGGAAGAATACTGGAATGATTCTCTGTTCACACTCAAATCTGCTTGTGTCGGCAGATCGGCTGAAGGAGCCCAGCAGATCATTTTTGGAATCTTACAAGCTGAATTATGCTGGGACCTGCAGTCGGTCATCCCGACCGCTCTCTCTGTGGTGAAGCTCCATGTGGGGCTTACTAGTTGGTGAACTTCCAGTGAGGCCTGTCTTCAAACCGAGTTCAGCCTTGGAGCTCTACTGCTGAACCTCCCGTTGTGTGGCAGCCTGGACCTCAAGTTCCTCAAAATGAATACATAAGTAATCTGAATTACCATCCTGGACCAGCAGCAGCTAAGTCCTCAAACCTAAAAACAACTAACTGGTGGTCAAGTCGGCTTCTCAGCGCTGCTGGTTCTGCCGCTTTCCAAAATGGAGCTGGATGCTTCGTCTATTAGTGATAAACTGTCACTGGACACATTACAGACACTCAGCCATAGGTACTTCAAGTCTTTCCACACACACACACACACATGCACTCTCACTGGCAAACCTGTCCATACACTCATGCATAAGGTCTCAGAGAGCAGGTGCACATCAGCTGTGAAGTGTTTCTGCTAAACGTCTCTTCATGAGGCTGTAAATATTCTAAAAGCCTGCCTGTCTTTGGCCAGAAGTGAGAAATCATAATGAAGCATGAAGAATGAATCATTCTCTATTCATGTGACAACACTAACCTCTTTCATAAGAAAAGTCAAATATTTATCAGCTCCAGAAAGCTATTCAGTATCATCTGTAGCAATGTAAAATGGAACAAAAAGAGTTTTTAAAAGAGAAGAAGAAAATGAAAAGAAAGGGCTTTCTAATGATAAATTTAAAGTGTGTTGGCAGCATTCTGGTTGGCTGGTTTTTATTGCTTGTTATTAGATCCAGGAAAAACAATTATTAGTCTTATAATTTTTTTTCCTGCATTTGCTGGTATCATGAAAGAATTAAAACAGTGGCCTCAGGCTGCAAAGTCTCGCTGCAGTGATTAAAAACAGGAAATTGTGATGCATATTAGACAAAGCCGTAATCAGATTCCTTAATTTCCTTCATTTCTAAGGGCGAACAAGTTTTCTTAAAGTGACAGGCTTTGAAATAGAGATGCATCTTGAAATGAGCATCAGGAACTCCATGGAGGAATGCTTGCTTCATTGATATCTATTCAGTAAATGCTCTGCACAGTGGCAAAAATGTCAACTTTACGGTGATCATTGCTCATTAGTGCCGTCACTTTAGTTTTAATGACATTATAGTTTTTCATAGACAGTTTTCAAAGATCTTTTCTTTTTACAATTTAGACAACTTTCTTTTTTTTTTTTTTACAACTACTTTTTCGTACAAAACAAATGGATTTAACAGCACCACTGTCTGATATCAACTTACCTTTCAGCAAGTATTTCTCATCAGTAATCATTTAATTAGTAGACATTTCAAGAGAAAAACATGTGTGTTTTGTTTTTTTTAACATTTGCATTATCTATCATAACTTTTCAGAAATTTTAAAATGTAAAAAAAAATTGCCACTCTAACATGTGATCTAGTTTCAAATATTTCAAGAAATTCTTATACATGTAATACATAATATTTCTGTTTTTTTTTTAAATCTGAAACGTTGCAATGAATATATTTTGAATTCATTAGAAACTAGTTATTCAGGCAAATTAAACATTTTCCAATTAATGTAGATACATTTTGCTGTACAGTAATGCACACACACGCACACACACACACATATGAACGCAGACAATTGAGAATGACAGAGGGAGAAAGCCCTTGAAATCTGGATGAAAAATTAGAACAGGGAATGACCACAATCAATTCTGAAACAGTGCACAAAATTAATTAGGTTTCTACATGGAGGGTGTGTGTGAGAGAGACAGAGAGGTGGGGTGGGGAGGGGTGGGTGCTCTCTTTTTCCCAGTCACTTCAGGATTACCACACTAGGAATAACATGTGGCATCACACCATAATAGCCAAGTTACCCCTTGGTGGCTTTAATTTCAACATGCCAGATTAAGTCTGTCATGTGGTTCAGAGGAATGTATTTCAAGATGACCTCAACCAAGACTTCGCCAAAAACCAAAACTTCCTAAACGAAAAACCAGTGGACTCGCACAGGAGCCACACGACACCATACCTAATTCTCTAAGGAGAGACTTTTTCACTGTCGACCACCACTCCAACTGTGCAGAGTGCTTTGCTGCTTTTCAAATTATCCTACAAGTCACTACATCCTTTGCTCTTTTTAGTAATTATTATCAGTAATTTTGTTAGATCCACATGAATGCATCGTGCCATCAAGGCTGAAGGACACCTTGTGCATATGTCAGACTCTGCTTTAAGAACCAGGATGCTCTCTGAAACCTTCAAAAGAATTAGCAAAAATGAGTGAAATCATGCAAAACAGAAGAGATGTGTGCTTATGTGTTTGTAGTCCAGTGTAGCTCAAGTGTCTAGAAGGTAACTGGGGGCCAGATTCAAAATACATTTGTTCTTCTTAGTGAGACAATTTATTTTCATTATTTCTTATCCTTTTGAAACTATAACAAGTCTCAACCTTCAAACCCCCAAAGCACACTGTTTATATGGAATAGGTACTGATCATCTAATCAGACTCAGTTTGTACTGTTGTCTGAAACAGGTCAACCAACTCAACACTTTCAGCAGAACAATTCAACTTTACACACTCAAACCAACTTACAAACTCACATGCACCTTACCAAATGACTGAGAAGGAATAAAATATCTTAACATTTCAATCTAAGTCAAACCATCAAAACAAAATTTGCTAAAGAAAACCCTCTAGCTGTTTTTACCCCGTGATTCAGTCGATTACATCACCTGCTCCATAAAAGACAGGAAATGCTCCTCCCAAACACATTCCTGCATAGTGTGTCAGGAAAAACAAATCTACAAAAAAACAATATTTAAACCTACAGCTCAATGAACAGAATTTAAAACCAACATCTGACTATGTGTTTGCTTTAATCCATACGAAATGCTTTGATGTTAACCGTAACATAATACTAACACAAAGAAAGTCGACCAAATATAAACGTAATGTTTAGGATGAAGTGGTGAAATTAGTAAATCTCAACTTTTTCTCACATAGCTAGCGTAGAAATGTAGACATACTGAAAGCAAATTTGAATTACTTAACAGGTTTGTCTAGCTACCCTCTGTTGAGGTTCATTAATTATGCCCAAAAGTCTTGAGGAGCCAATCAGATCAGTCTATCCTTGTAGAACGTCTCTGAGAGGCCTTAAAGTGATGATGACTGAGCTGAGACGTCACCGACAGATAATTAAATATTTGGACTTCCGTGACAGTCTCTTAGTGAATATGTTGGATGAAACCCAACTCATTTACAGATGGTAAAAGACGTCTGGTAAACTTGCTCTAACGATAAAGTAAGCTATTCAATAAGTAATCTGATCTGGCTAATATTAGCTGTAGCCAGCTGTGTTACACACGGTTGCATCTTTCAAAGACATTAGTTGTTTGAGTACACCAGTTATTTTCAATTTCTTCTTGCAAAAACAACATCAATCATTGGATTCCATTTTCTTTACACTGGCGTTTCTCTCCAACACTCATAAACTACTTTGGGTCATTGTTCTGATTGGTTGTAGCCCTAATCAATTGCAAAAGCGTAACAGTTGGTCCCACCTCCATAAGGAGGCCTTTTGGCGTGTTTTCAGACACTGGGTCTGTTTAGATGTAGGGTCTGATCTATCAGGCTATCACACCGCCATACATCAGTAAGAAGAATAGTGCCTACCAATAACAGTATCACCAACATGCGTTCACAACAGTAGTCAGCATGAAAGATGAGATATTTTAGAACTGATTAAAGAATCTAATATTGGTGATATTGTGTGATTTGTGCTAGTTGGCAGAATCAAACTTCTGGTGCTAACCTAGGGGAGGACAACACAGATAAGTGGAAGAGGATTGTGTTAGCGGTGTCACATCTACAGCATCTAAACTTAGAATTTAGTTCTGCCTGACATTAAACTACAGACAAGAACCATGATTCGTGTCTTAAGGCAGGAGTTGATGGTCAATAATGAAGGCTAATTTAGTGCCTTTTAACCACAGCTACATGCTACATTCTTCATTCTCACTTTCATATACCTTCTCAGTAGAAAAAAAAGGAGCACGCAAGGAGATGAAATTACAGTTCAGTGTTTTGCTCAAGGGTACTTCAGCTTCTGGAAGAAGCAAGATGTTTAACCACCAAGCGTAACATGAGCGGGTGACTCACTGACCTGTGTGAGTCTATTAACCATGGTTTACTTTCAGCTAGTATTTAAGATGAGTTTTCATTTTAATCATGTACACATGCTTGCTTTAGTGATGTCAAACTGCTGCTTTGAGATCATTCAGTATTCACACTTGCATCCAGACCTGGATCCAGTACCCCTGATGCAGCAACTCTGTAAACAAATGTAGAAATCCTGCCAGGGGAAAAAGAAGTTCATAGCTAATTTATATCTACAGCAAATAGAGAGGAAGCAATGTTTCATATTCAAATACAAATGTAAAGACAGACATTTGCTTTGGCAACACATGTTTTGGCAGACAGCACATAAGGAGCACACAAAAAGTGGAAGCAAGAGGCTACACACAACATATGTGTGTGTATATATATATATATATATATATATATATATGTATATATATATATATATATATGTGTGTGTGTGTGTGTGTGTGTGT
>JBAMYA010000018.1:20969294-20979640 GCA_037176975.1 Arrhamphus sclerolepis | reverse complement strand
TTTCCAAAAACGAGCCCCCCCCCCCGGCTTTGGGGGGGGGGGGGGGGGGAAGGTTGGTTTTTTTCTGTTTTTTTTTTTTTTTTTTTTTTTTTTTTTTTTTTTTTAAATGTACCTAATGCTATTAAATTGTATAGGCCAAAACATATATATTTTACATGCAGTTCTGACTGTGCATATTAATTATGATATTGGAATAAATAAATTTTGCTTTCTAATTAGCTAAAGCTAGCTAATGGGTGACTAAGCAAGAAAAAAAGAAGAAATACAACTAAATTCAACAAATAAACTAAAGGCCAAACAACACATGTCTTTTAATTTCTTCATTAAATTTCTCAAAATTTAAAAACAATACAATCTGGTGTTTAAATAGTGGTAAAAGCAAAAACAGCGAGACATTGTAGATGTAGTAAGGTTACTGGTATGGAAAGCTATAGCTTACGTGCTGTCAATCAAGTCCTGGGTCGCAGCTGTTCTCAATCTAGTCTGATTCAGACTCTGGAGCAGCAGACAGCGGTTCTTCACGGAGGAGCCCTGCCCGGTACCGGACCTCAAAGACACGAACTTAAAGCGTAGTTTTTAGACTCTTTCCGTGTGTCATGCCATTTGTTGAGGACCCTGCTCACCTCTCCAAAACCCGCCTCAAGTCAGACCTAGTTGCTCACAATGTCGAGCTGCCACCTGCGGCGAGCAAAAAGGAGGTTTATGTGGAGCTGCACCTGAAAAATATTGATCAGAAAAACTCTGCGGACTTTTCCAGCGATGACGAGGATCCGGTACAAGATGTGGCAGTGAGTTGATCATTATAATACAGGCTTTTAAATATTTGTTTGTTTGCCCCTCTTCCAATTCCCTGGTAGAACCTGACAGGGTGGGTTTTTTTTCTTAAATAAACCAACAAAAACAAACACCTGGACATCTAAGGATATAATATCATATAATATTTTATTGATTTAATTCCACTTGTGGGGGAGGATCTGTGGGTCACTGCTTCCAGAAATTCCTCGTGGTGAAGCACACTTGCACCAGCTGTATAGCCACAGCAGTATAGACTTACAGAGACTGTACAGCTTCTGTCATTACAGACGTGCACCTGTCACACTCACTTATTCCTGACTGCAGGAGAGCCACCAACACTGCAAGTGTGGAAATTGTTTCTGTCATGTGCTTGAAAGACTTTCTGCTTGAGCAAACTGTGTTTATCCTAAATGAACATATGGACTCTACTAGTATTAAAAGTACTTGCCTTATACCGGTCTGATTTGTTTAACAACAACATAAAAAAATGGAAAAGTTGGGAAAGTAGCAAGAAAAAAAAAAAAAAAAAATCTTAATTTCAGTTTGAGTTTATTGGGCAATGTGGAGATAGTCGCATTCTTTGTGACATCAACTTTAATCATTTTAAGATGCATTATTCATTGGATTTCTCCAACACATTTTAGAATAGTTGGGATAGTAAAGCTTTTGTAATGTAACCATCAATTTTTCCCATCACTGAAAAGGTGTTCTGGGATTCAAGGTACGAAGTGATGAAATACTCTGTTATATTGTTCCATTCTTCACAAACGTTTTTAAGGTGTACAACAGTGTAGGGTTGTTGTTGCTGCCGCTGTTGTTTTGAGATCAATGCCTTTGTAATTTGTACACAATTGGCAATGTCTTATTGGAAAAATACAGGGACCTCTTGTTGTCTTGTACTTTCCTACTTTTCTGTAGTCATTTCAGAAGTGAAAGTAGCATTTGGTACTATGCTATCATCCAATACCATCACAGCTGGGCTTTTAGACTTGTTGCTGATATAACATGGATGGTCCTCCATTTCTTTAATCTAGAACATGCAGTATCCTTTTTTTCCCCCTTTTTTTTCTGGGATGATCACAGTTGGCCACTGTGTCCATCCTAGATACCTCAGAAGCAACTGGACGTAATGCATATGGCAAGAAAGTAATGCAGTACTTGGAGTCTTGTATCTGTATTTTACTTAAAGCTATATTTGTGACTGTATCTGTTGTGGGTCTGTCACATCATCGCTGGTCTATTTCATTGTTAATGAGTTCTGATTTGATTTCTATCAATATTTTTTGATTAGACTGGTGCTTGTTTACATATGCCACTTATCGCAGTGATATACCAGTACTAATAAAACTGTAATGACACACCAGTGGATGATTAGACACAAACTACTCCATACCTAGAAAACTGTTCTTTCAATAGTTTTAACTTTGTCTTATAAACTCTCTCTCGCTTTTTTTTCTTATGTTTCTTTGAGGACAAGCATCCAGAAAATCCAGAGTTGCCTGATCCACAAAGTTTGACGGATAGTGAGCTCAAAGCCACACTTCTGAAATATGGTTTTAAAGCTGGGCCTATTGTAGGTAAGACTGCTTATTTTTGTTTTAATCTGCTATTTATTGTAGAAATTGGCTTCTTGTCATCAGTAATTCAGTCTACCATGCCAAGACATGATGGTGACAGATTTTTTTTTTAAAAGTCAGATGCTAACAACAGAATGTTGTATTATAAGTTTGTCAATGCCAGCCTCCACCAGGTCTTTGTATGAACGGAAGCTCAGCAAAGTACTTCAGTCAGAAGGACATGAAGAACTAAATGGAGTGGAGAAAGCAGCACTATACTCAGACACCGAAGAAGAGGATGGAAATGAGGAGGGAGATGAAGAATCAGGTATGGCCAGAAATGTTTTTTCTATAACTAGTATAGATATAGCTGTTTTCAGATAACTAGTTTAATTCTTTTGTCTTGCACATGTGCAGAACAAGAACAACAGGAAACAGTTGAAGAATCAAACCAAACACAGAGCACTGAGGTGAGAAATGGTTTATGGGTATAAACTTTGAGTTTTTATGTTAATGAACATTGTTTTTTTCTTTTGTTTTTTTGTTCAAACTAAGTGACTTCACGCTGCCCCATTTTCTGTTCCCTGCTCTTTTAGCACAAACCTTCTGTCAATGAGTCTTCACTATAGTGTCACCTAATGGTTACAGCCTGCAACTGTAGGGTTTCTGACTTGAATGAGTCTTTTATTTTTTTTCTATTCTAACTTATTACAGGCAGAGCTGCATTTTCAGAAGAGCAATTTTGCTTACCAGCAGTGCTTTTTACTATCATCGAGACTGGTAAATACTGCTGATTTTTCTTTTATACATTTGACAAGATTTAGTCAAACTGAATTGTCAAATGGCACTTTTCCTTTTTCATAAATTTTGATTTTTAATAAATGATTTGGCCTTGTGTAGCGAGCTTGTCCTTCAAGAAGTAAGCAACTGAGTTCCAAGTGGAATTCAAGGAATGCGTTCAAATCATCAGAGCGGCCTCGGTCTCACTGCTCACAGATTCCTGCAGGAATTAGTAAAGTTTCTTCCATAAGTCAACGCCAAGGATTAAGATCGGGGGTAGGCTGCCCTTAACTTCTCTTGTGGATTTTTAAGTTCTTTGCTGTCTTAGACTGTCTTAACCTTTTTGCATCTCCATAAAACCACCAGTGACTATTATTTTCTATTATTTTATGTAAGTGTAGGTTATTAGTATTTCCCTGGTGTGCAGATTGGGTGATTAATATGTGAACATTTAACTATTGCAGGTGCCATCTGGTTCACAGTCAGCCATGCACAGTGGCTGTATATCAGTTTCCACTCAGGCCTTCAGCATCACTGAAATGGTTGAGGAGGAAAGTTCATTTAAATTATACCCACATTTATTTTTGATGTCAGCAGAAGTGGTAACTGATTGTATATTCTTAATGTAAACAGATGGAGAGTCGGAGCTCACTCTCTTCTGTAGAGAAAGAGCTGAACAGCAGTGATGCAATGGAACGTTGTTCATGGTCCAGTAGGGTCAGTAATGTTCAGGTTGTTCAGTTGCACTTTAAGATCTATCTTTGGTGTTGATATAAGTGTCAGAAAAGTTCACTTGAGGTGGAAGTTACTAAAAATCAAGTGATCCATATTCTTATCTCCCTCTTGTAGTTGGATAAGCAAGTTATGGGAAAGAACAGGAGCATGGACCAGTCCTTGTACTACACTCCCAAAGAGTCATGTTATGCAAAGGAAATGAAGGCATATGCAGCTTTTTTTTTCTGTCTTTGAATTGTCAGTCACTTCATGGTGATTACAAGCATTCTTTTGGGGTTTCGTGAAGTTGGGTAGAAATCCTGCATCTTCACCTTTCTGTTCAACAAGACAGAATTTGTGCACAAACTGGTGGTGGATTTCACAATTTCAGGTGATACATAAATTACAGCCACTCAGAATAGTGAGGGGACACAGCACATCTTGAGTGTGGCTTGGTTCTTGTCAAAATTTTAAACACTATTTTGTGTGTGTCTATGTACTAATATGATACATTTTTAAATAAGGGGAAATGAGTTGAAAACACCAAATCCTTTTTTCTTTTTGTAATTTCATTGAACTTTTTTTTTTTTTTTTGTAAAGGAAAAGTGTTAACAATCTTGGATACATACAAAATAAATTTAATAAAACTGATAAAAAATAATTTCCTGAAGAAGACACTGCATTCTTTATAAGTTTTCTTTGTATATCTTCAAACTTTAATCTAAAAAAAATTAACTTGTATAGTTTGCATGAGAGAAATATTGAGCAAATGCTACCTGGAAACTGGTGCTATGAAGCTACACACCATCTGGGTATTTCGCATGTATTACAGATTTCACAGCTGGTGGTACACTGGTTACTACATTTTGCCAAAATGTGTATGCACTAGTGTCACATGGCTTCAAAAACAGCCAATGTAGCTTAACAGGTTGGTTCAGATCATTAACACAAGCATATATTTATTTAGCTTCAATACATTCTAATATTGACAACTGTACATGGTAAGATTTTTATATATGTGTGTATATATATATATGTATGTATATATATATATATATATATATACACACACACACACACACACACACAGGTATCTACGTATCTATCTGCCTATCTAGATATACCGATATAGATATGTGCTTCTTGGATTGTAAATGAAAGTGCAGCAACAAGCAATAATGGGGAGGACATCATGGTGACATCTAATCATACAGTCTTATTGGGCCATTCACTCAAAAGATTGTCATGGAGCCAGCCACATAAAAGCTGAGGCCCCTGACCTACACACCTATGGCCTCCACCTTGGTTTTTCTCTATACCAAGAAATCAAATGCATATTTCACTTCTCTCCACTGACCAGCTAAAAAGCAGCAAGACACTCCATCTGAGAATGTTATTGCTTATACTAAATCACAGATTGCAGCAGAGACAAATTGGTCTGAGCAGGATGGGCCAGACTGTGAGGATGAAATAGTCTCGCTATTTCAGTGCTGGACAAACAGGCTGCTCTAGGGAATATATAGTTACACACACTCTTATACACCTTATGAGAGGGCTAGAAAGGTGTAAAGGGTGTTTTTTCTCTTAATGCTTAATGCACTTGTTACTATTATGTTTACTGGTTTTAAACATGTCATAAACAATGTTGATAGGGTCAGCTCTGCTTGTCTGGTGAACATCTGTGATAGAGAGTAAGGAGGAGAGTCAGTGCTTGGTACGATAAAGTCTTCAGAGCGTATGCACTTCATCGTCCTGTGTTTAATATATGTACATATCGTATTTCACTTATAAACGATTAAGTGGGAAATATTGACTGCATGTCACCTGGTAAATGTCAGATACTGACATTTACAAGGACGATTATGAGAACAAAAGCACACGTATTTCTTTCAAGTGTCCCAGAGCAGTTTCATTCTGGGTCAAGGTTCAGACTGCCACTGGATACACAGCTATGTGAACAACTAAGAAAGCACCGTCTTTACATCCACCCATTTGTCCATTACCTATTCAGTGTCACAAGGATGGAGGGGTTCAAATCAGAAAAATAACAGTAACAATAAAAAAAATAGATTTCTTAAACTGTTATCAGTCTTGCTGCAGTTATACATGTGCATTATTCTGTTGGTGCATGCACGGTGTTTCTGGCGTGCACAGCGTGCATGTGTTTTGTTTTTTTCTTCTGACGTCTGCGGTGTGTCTAGACATGAATCCAAATGGCCAGCATGTACGTCAGCGTGTCTGATTCATTAGGACACATTAACAGTGTTTTCATTGGAGCTGACGCCAACATCTCTGTCTAATACCAAACCAGGAGAGACACAATGACAGCAAGCACACACACACACACACACACGTGTAAGAGAGGGATAGCTCCTCTCAAAGATGGAGAAAAAAATAGTCCAAGCTGAAGAAACAAGATTGTGTGGGTTTTTTTTCTTTTTCATGTGTAGATAACAGAATTGCAGTATGACAAACTCAAAACCCTTCACTTTCTGCCCAGGGCCATGTTAATTGCATTAATTTGCTCTGACAATTGCACAACAATGAGGAAAAGGGAGTAGGAGTGTGCCTGAGTTTGAGCCTGTGAACGTGTGTTTGTTGCTCAACTGTTCTTGTCATTTTTCAGCGACGATTGGATTAGCAACAATAGTTCTGTCTGGCTATAATCAATCATTGCCCTCACTCCCGTGCCACCCAATATCACCAAAACCATATTTCCTCCACTTGAGGACAAAATGTTTCTTGATTTTGTAGCACACTTGTCTATAAATATATCAGACCGTCTGGTCATTTTCAGCAGTATTGAGTTTGAGGCCTGTTTTTTCTCCCTCTTCCACAACACGATCGTGTGTGTGTGTGTGTGTGTGTGTGTGTGTGCACATGTCTGTGTTTGTGGGTATGTTCAGAGTTGTAGTTTATGCTTTTCCAGTGAGAGATTGATACTTAAATGCTGTGAAGTAAACACTGAAGATGAAACACAAGGTTTTTTTTTTTTAAAAAAAAAAGAAGAAGAAGAAAAGACAACAAAAGATGCTCAGTTCATTTTAATCTAAATCATCAGAAATCACGTTTGCTTTTGTAAAAATGACTCCTCGGAAAAGATGGAGGGGATTTAGAAAAGAAAAAAATTAATTGGAAAAAGGGGAAGAATTGTGAGGAACAACCAATGTCTATGAAGCTGAGTTTAAAAGTGTAAATAAAGACTGGATATATTAGCTGTAATATAAAGTGGGTTGTGCTCACTTCACTGGTTTCTGCCCAGTGTAGAATTCATCACATTACCTGTCTGAATTTATACTGACACTTATAACAGGAAAAACAAATAATGTTGCAACATGGAAAGATAAACACAACAGCGAATATGAAAAACAAACATTATGGAGTATATATAATATATATTATATTTATATACTTGAACCTGCTGTATTTGCACCTCTGACACATGAATCTGGCCAAGAGCGCCTGTTAAAGGCTTCATACAACTGGCATCAACCCCTGGAAATCTATGCGCTAGCTAATTTAAATTTTCTCAGTTGCTCTGTCCAGCTACCCTCCTCTGAAGCTCATTGGTTATGCCCAAAAGTCTTGAGGAACCAATCAGATCAGTCCATCCTCATGGAGTCTCTGAGAGGGCTTAACGTGATGACATCACAGGCCGGATGGTAAACGGTGGTCGTTTGAATCGACTTTGGCATTAACAGTTCAGGACTTTGGACTTCTGTGACAGTCTCTCAGTGATTGCGGTGGATGAGGAACATGTAATTTACAAATGGTAAGAGGCATCTGGTGAACTTATTCTGACCATAAAAGAAGTCATATAAACATGACTATGTTTATCTGTGTAACGTTAGCTGGCACAGAACTAGCAGCTATGTTTATCAAAGATATTGGCTGAGTGGTTGAGCACATCGGTTATTGTTGCCATCTTCACCACCTGGGAGCGTTTAGAACATGTAGACATCGTTGTCTGCTTTTCAGGTGGTTGAACAACACTCAAACGTAAATGATTACTGCACTTGACATGGAAGTATTAGCATTTTAATTGAAGAAAGAAAACGATTTCTCATTGTTTTGGTGGGACAAAATATTGTTTTGATTGATGAGAATTAATAGAACTAATTTATTTGAGTCAAGACGAATAGACTAATAATAATGAAAATAATCATAATAGTAACATACAGAAGACCTCCTCCAAATCGCTCTTCTCTTCTACATGTCGCAGCAGCCGTTTCATGGCCTTTGATGGTCTTTGATTGTCATCATGAAATTCTTCTCAGCTTTCTGTCAGAATTGAAATCTTTCAGTGGACAAAAGCTGCAGTTATGGTGCTGAGAGGCTGTTATGCTCTCGTGTTATTTCTTCTTTTGCTCTGCGAGGGGAAGTTGTATGTTTCTGATAAACATATATCTCAATGGAAAACAGCAATTCTTTTAATTTAAATGCTGTTTTCGTTTTTCTGATGGGGCAGACTATTGCGGGATTACATTAAAAAAAGAAAAAGAAACACTCAGCGCATAGAAAATGCGAGCAGACTGTTCAACCCCAGTTAACCAAGTGGAAAAAGTTAGCGCACAGAAGCTCTTTACCGTAACACATTAGAGTAAATGTTTGTTGGAAAGTTCAGCAAATACTGATGAGTTCCAAAGCTGAAACTTTGAAATAAACAAAGTCTTTCTGCACACCAGTAAATTCCATGTGTACGTAGTCTTCACCAAGGTGGTCAGCTGATGTTTGAAAAGTAAGAGACATTCTGATCAGCGATCGTAGTAACCTTTATTAAACCAGGCAAAAATTGCTAAGAAAAACATTCGTATTTGGCAGTGGCCCGGCAGGAGGTAAAAAGGCCTCCTAAGGAGCAAAGGGAAAGGAGGAGTAAACAATAAAATATAATAAAAACACATATCGTGGCTTTTTTTTTGTATTTTGTGTTTGTATGTTGTTGTTTTTTTCTTTTTCAGAGTATGTCCACTTTATGGCAGCACAGAGGTTTGATGGTTGGTGGGTTTGGGGGGGGGCTTCTCCTTCTCCTTTCAACAGTTTGCAACCATGTATTTCAGGTTAACTGGTTAGGAGAGTGAGTGTATTTGGTTGTCCTGTGATGGATTGGTGACATGTCCAAAGTGAACCCCTGCCTGGTACCCATAGAGAGCTGTAACAGGCTCCAGTAGATCCCCAAGACCGTAGGAATAAATGGGTAGAGGTAATAGATGTCTCTTTACATTCTATGCTGTATTATGTATTCTTAGTTGTATTGGCTTTATGACTTAAACTAATCTTTATGATATAATAATTTTGTGCAGTTGGAGTCCATCCTTGCTGGTCACATGGAGCTCTGTCCTCCTGAATCTGAGCATAATGCCACATCAGAGCCCATGTCAGCTTGACTGCTGTGCTCAGGGTCATTGCTGGTGCTGATAGTCAGACGGAGGCCGTTGCTCGCTGTGGTGCCGTGGTGCTTTGGTGATTTGTAAGCTGATTTGTTCCTTTATTTCCCTTGGCCGTACACATGCAGTCGCAGGGTCCTTATAGTCGCTGACACACACACTCACACAAACATAATAGGTAAAACACACAAAGGCTCTCCCAAAGGACAATCTGTTCTGAATCACATTACAGCCATTTCCCATTCTGTAGGTGGGGACTGGCCCCAGCTGAAATCAAATATTTATCATGTTGTATTAACCTCCACTGCTGCCCTGCGCACGTGCACACAAACACACAATACCAGTCCTCATGCTGCCACTACACACTGAATTCATTATCCCATTAGGCCATAGCTCAGGCACTGGGGCTGGTGTGTGTGTGTGTGTGCAAACAGATGCACGTACATTACAGTCTATCTGTGTGTAACCAGGAATGTACACACACACACATTCTCTCACACAGAAATTCTCATATTGCCAGTAGCCTGCTGTTGCTGGGTCAGTTAGTTTTAATGCGTTGTGTGTTATAAATAATATAACTTACATCTAGTTCTTTCATTGATTGCACATTAGAGTCTGTCTGCTGTAGCTCTGATCATTTTTCATCCTGTATGACTGTAGTTCTCAAAGTTTTCTGGTAATTAGCCTCTTCACCTGTGAAGTGATGACGATATGGACTCTGTGACTCAGTTGTTATCTGCTCTCTGATCTGTTGTGTTCAGATGACACTGTCAATCTGTCTGATTATTATTTGAAATCAGCTTATGACTTTTTTTTTCTCCCAAATACTTGTGAACAATGTCTTACAAATGTAGAGACCAAATGACTTGGATGGCTTAAAATAAAAAAAACAAAAAAAAAAAAGTCTCATCAAAGCCCTGCAATCAGTTGTCTCTCACAATTCCGAGACACTCGGGTGTAGAAAAATAATTTAAACTGTTGTCTCAGTTCAGTCACTGATAAATGAGAAGAAAATCCGTGATTATCATTTTGTTTGTTTTGACTTTGATGATGAAGTCCCTCTTCTGTTACTTGTGATCATAATTTAAAAGAAAAACACTGAGGGTCTTTTTTTCTT
>JBAMYA010000018.1:20955711-20968748 GCA_037176975.1 Arrhamphus sclerolepis | reverse complement strand
CGATGGACTGGCGACCTGTCCAGGGTGTACCCCTGCCTTTTGCCTGAAGTGAGCTGGGATAGGCTCCAGCAGACCCCGTGACCCTGCACAGGAGGAGCAGGTATAGATAATGGATGGATGGACCTGAAGGGTTGAAGCATGTATAGCTCATGGATGGATGGATGGATGGATGGATTTCACTCCTTGGATAATAAATCTGTAATGATCCTTATTATCACTATATTATTATTATTTTTATCCTTTTGACAACCACTGCTCGCTTCTGGGAAACTGTGTACCATGCAGTATCCAGAGCAGTGTTCTCCAGGTCCAGTCCTTGAGGATGATGAGCTGATGGCGATCAATTTGTCTGAATCGGTGTATGTGGAAGCAAGAATTATCGAAAACATGCAGGGTAGAGGTCCTTGAAGACTGGAATCAGGAAATACTGATCAAGAGAAATGTGTCCCTGTTGCTTCTATTCTTGAGACAAAATAGTTTCCTTGATGTACGATGTATTTCCCTTTCCAGGTAGTAAGGAAATGACTAATTATGTATGTGTGTTTTTGTCAAGTTGGACTAAGTACCTCAAGTCTAACAACTGTGTGGATTGCTGCTCTTCTGTTAATTGAAGGTGAGGTGTGGTCTCATTACGAACTCGATGCATCAAATTCTGACTCGGAGATAAATATGCTTTAGTTTATTTTCAACATGCAGGATGAATACTGTCATAACTGAACAATCTTCCTTTGAATCTTACCATTTCTTTTTAGTGCCTAAACCAAACCAAAAAGCAAGCAATTTCCTGCTTGAACTTATATGAGACTATGGATTGACACTGTGTTTGATATGTGAAGATAGAACATTGAGCTGCTGCAATGCATTTGAACGAAATAAACTGTGCATGTTTATGAAATGTGACCGCTAGTTATGAGTCAGTGCTCCCTGTCCTTAACGCTTCAAAGACTGAGCTTTTCACAAGCTCAATAATCAAATTCTCTCTTGTTGGGTTAGAACGATGTAGAATCATGATTTTGCAAATCTCTTTTCACTGTTTGTTTTGGCCTTGTGGTCCCATCTCTTAAAGAAACAGTTTGCTGTAGTGAATGGACTTCAGGTCAGATGTTTTTAATGTCCTGATTCAACACAAGCATGAAAACACAAACATTATTTCCTCTTCATATGTGAAAACTGGCAGCATTTCATTTTTTCTGTATTGTTGTTTTTTTTGTTTTTTTTTGTAATTTTATGAAATGTCAAACTTTCGGTCTCAAGTTCAGCCCACAACTTTACTCAGAAGATCTCTTTTGCTGATCAGAAGGCTATTTTTAGGCCCTTTCAGCTAATCACAGGTCTCCCTGCAGAGCTCCCACTTGTAACATTTCCTGGAGAAGTCTGGGATTGTGGTGACGTTGGTTAGTGGCTTGGAGATGTATGGGCTATAAATACATACACTTCGGAAACACACCCAAAATACAGCAAGTGGTGAGGATGGGTTGAAGTTTTAGAAAGAGAGAGCAGGAAAATAATGTCTCCAACATTCCGCAGATGTTTCTGCAAAAACGCTTAATCCAAGAGGAGCTTAAAGGAAAAAAAATCACTTCATTATGTGCTTGAACAACTCATTGTGTGATTTGTTGCTGCGTTGCCAAAGAACAGTCTCTGACTGTAAACATCATATGCTTAATGCTTACTGGCTTCCATATTCAAATTCCAAACCAAGATTTAATTCAGTACTTTCTCTTTGGAGACGTTATATGATTCTCGAAAACTCCAGCAAAAGAAATTTCAACATTTCTCAGCAGCCATTTCTTGAACAATGACAAATTCCTTTTATGTGAATCAGCAAATAGGCCTGTTTTAGGTTTTTGGTGAGTTGGCAGTGGAGGAAACAGCAGAACTCAGCAAATTTAGCAAAGTTAAGTTTGCAAAGTTAGTCTCATTTAATGCCTTGTATTTATCATTATCATTTCAGAGAACATCAGACTATAATCGATTATAGATTGTTAAAAAAAAAAAGGCTTTCTTCAAGTTAAGGTCAAGAGCAAGTCAGAGCAATTTTTCCAACATGAGCTTGATCAGTGTTAGTCATCTCTGTTGTGGGATCGCATCTACCAAAGTGAAAATTTCAAGCGTAACCGAAATGTGTTTGTCATTTCAGTCATAATTGTGTTATTACTTTCTCATAGATTAATACCTCACCAGAAACCAAACTGAAATAAAAACCACATGGAAGCAGTTTCCCGTCAGCGTTTGTTATTACCAACAACATTCTCAGTAGGAGAGCGAAGAAGAGAGCTGGGCTGGACTGACCGACGTGATTCGGTTCTGTATCTTTTGGTTTACACACTGTGTGACATAAATAAATGACTAAACTGAGCATAAAAAGCCATGTGCGTGTATATACATATATGTGTGTGTGTGTGTGTGTGTGTGTACGTGAGTTGTCTTGAGCATGTATATTTTGCATGTGAAACTGAGTATTTGTGTCGTATCAAGCAAAATGTATGTTTTGTGCAGTTTTTATTCAGTTTGTTCCTGTAGTGGAGAAACTTCTGCTTGTCTTTGTCCTAAACTCTTCACACTGGAGGGTAAAAAGGCAATTAGAGAAGTGAAAAACAACAGCAGCATCTACCAGCAACATTCATCTCAGTCCCGCTGCAACAAAAGCTGACTGGTCAGGCCGTCCACCCCTGTTAGCTGCGAGCTGTTAAGGACAGATTTATCGATGTAAATATTTTGACTCCTTGACTTTGGAGATAACTCCTGCTTTACGAGATAATATTTCCCTGCGTTCATTTTATACATTAGGTGAATATTGCACTTAAAACTCCACCATTTAATTATCTGCTCCAGCCCAATAAATATGACTTTATGGCATCCATAAATCAAGCAAAGAAAAACGCACTTCACACTGTTAATCTGACATATTCCACTGTAAAGCACCATCTATAAAGGAAGAGCGTTTTACACCAAATGCGCATCACTGAATACCTTAAGTAAATGTAATAAATGCTGCAAGTGTGGCGTATAAATCTCACTTGCTGCATGTTGTTAATTTGATGCATTAGGCAATAATTTGTTATAAATAATTATTTATTAGCGGCCATCCTGTACCGAAGCCTAATGATATGTACTTAGCAAGTTTCAAGTGAGGCTCCAGTCGGTACACAACTTTTCTGTTAATTAAAAATCAAGATCAAATGACTGAGAGGAGGAATTAGATATTTAAATTCCCCCTCTGTAATCAAAAGGTAGTGCCTTCAAAACAAAACATTCAACCAAGGTGACCTCATCCAGTCCCTCTCATTCTCAGCTTCTTTTTTTTTTTTCTTTTTATCATATTTTATCATCAGCTCACTGTGTCTTCAGACTTACTGCGGAACAATGAAATTGGAAAAAAATTGGAAACTGCCAACTGTGATGTCTGCAAATGTGAACTTGTCATCCACCTATGGTCCGCTCTCCTCTGTCTGTTCACTTATTTATTAATTCGCTTCATTCTATTCACCCACTTTCTTGATCAATAAGTAATTAATTTCCCTGGCTGAGGGAAAACAGGCCCTATAATGCTTCTAACATCACCTCTGCCTCTGACTTTTTTTTCCTTTGTTTCTTTTCTTTTATTTTTTTTATGTAAACTTCACATCTTGCCTCAAAACGAGCGAGGAAATGATATAAATATGTGGCTCTCTCCACAGCTGCTGTGAAAGGGAGAGCGTTTCTGCGGCTCTGCTCCTCCTAACTGATCCTGAATGAATCACATGGAAAAGTAGCCGCTATTTTGTTGTAAAACAGCTTCTTTTTCTTTCCTGTTTCAGGTCTTAGAAAGTGAAAGAGGTCAAAACTGTCATCAGATAAGATTGGTTCTGTTTTCTTGTTTTTTTTTTTGTGGTATGCTGTAGTCACGATGAACAGATGTTTTAAGTGACGGCATCCAGCAGCTGTCTGAAATGAAGTCACACATGAGGAAAAACTCGCCTCGCCGTCCACTCTGTTGTCTGTTCATCACCGGGTCTTTGTCTTGACCGTCCACTTGCTTTGGAACGCAAAAGGGTCGTTATTTTCTAAATTCCCGCATCCATGTGAATTTAAACTGACCTTGATGCTGGGAAGACAGAGCAAATTAAAGAATATATCAGCTCATTTAAGAGACTCACCAAAATGACTGACTCGTCACCGCGGGCGGTCACCCCCACCACCCACCAACTCATAACTTATCTATTTGTCTCATTTTATTTCTATCTTTTTATCGATATGCATTGCAAATTTGTATATAGGATTACCATGTTTGACTTCAAGCTACTCTGTTTTGCACCAAGAACAGTTCCTGGTGCTGTAAAATACCTGGCAATAAAGCTTTTCTGATTCTCACTCTGAAATGGCCTCTTTTGAAAATGCAAAGAATGTAAACAGAGAAAGAACACGCACATGCTACGTTTCTGGAAATGCAGTAAATTGCATCTCAACTGTGCGTCTTGTGCATATTTACCAACACTGGCAGCAAGTCTGTTATCATTATAACTGTCATTTTAATATATATTCTCTGTATAAACTTCTAACTGACTCTTTAATAACTGTATGTAACCTGCTGTTTAAACACTATGATGTATAAAATTATATTTTATATATTTTCTTTAAAAATATTACAATCTCCCTTTTTGCATATATAAGTAAACCATTACCACATCCTGTGAGCATCACCTCCAGCACACAGACTCTTATTCCTTCCCTTTTACTGTGTCTCTTGCTTTTTCTTCTTTCTTTTGTACTTGACTTTATTTCTATTTCCTTGTATATGCTGCTCTCAGTTGCTCCATTGGGGATAAATAAAGTTTTTCTGAATCTGAAAAAGTGAAAAAGTTGTCTCTACTTTGCTTTTATTGGAAGATGCTCAGACGAGTGCTTTAGAAAGTGTTTTGTGTGTACGGCTGATTTGAGATATGCTCACTGATGTACCTTTTTAAAGACTTATTGTTCACCAAAATCAGATTTTTATCAGGCTTTGCAAAGACGATAAAAGTTGTTTTTCATCTTTTGAGACTAAAATGCCTTTACAGTATATTTTTTTATTCTCTAATCAACACTGCAGAGAGAAATCACAGCAAGAGCAAACATTTCTTAATTTGTGTCCTAACACTGGCTCTTCCCCCACCTCACAGACTCGGTCCCCCCTCCCAAGTCCCTCCATAATAACATGATTCATATATTTGATATGGCCCAGATAGATCATGAAGATGCATTACTTCCCATTCCTCAAGTGAAAGCATTATTATGCCATGTTGTTGTTGTTAGCGCTGGTGTGTTAGTGTAGCGGTCACACTATTTTTCTTTTCCAGGTGAACCATGGCTGTAAGATTGGCTGGGGCAATAGAAAGAGAAATCACACCAGTGAGGAAGGGAAATCGGATCAGCGAGCACAATAAAGCAGCAACTCCAAAGAAAATGACCCGGGAAGCCAGCCACATGACCACCACTTCGTGTTTGTGTGTTTGTGTGTTTGTGTGCGCGCGTCACTGGAATATATTTTCAAGGGGAAGAAGGAGTACAATACATATAACTACAGGCTGTCGTTTTGTTTGCTCACTCTCATGGTAAAATGGAGAACATACATCGTCTCTTATTGCCTAAAAAAGAAGGGGGGGGGGGCAGCAATACAATTGCAGTTGCCCTTGGGTGTGGCCTGGTGCTGGTCACTCAGGGAGTGTGCTGCAGGAGTCACATGGTTCAGATGGATCACATCAATTTGCTGCAAAAACAATATACCCCCCACCCATTTCTCCCTTCTTCATATCTCCATTTTTCTCCACCTTCTCTTAGCTGTCAGTGTATCATCACCTCATACGAAATGAGAACCAAATCCACAAATCTCTCTACATCGTCTTCTTGAAGTAGTTTATTCATTGACACCGCCCATGTTCCTTCCATCCTTCTTCACTATTCTCCAGATAACAACATCTAACCTGGTACCATGTTTCTGCTCCATGAATTTCACAACACTTTCTGAATATTTCTTCTCATATTACCAGAACTCACAGATGGAAAACGGAATCAAATTTCTTTAAACAAAAAAAAACAAAACAAAAAAAAACAACAAGCTGAAACATCAACATTAGCTCAAAAGAACTCTCAATTAAAATTTGGTTTAATTGAAATTATCCCCCTGTATTGTCATTGACTCAAGTGCTTCCCACTGACCTGAAAGTCGCTACTGCCACCTTGTGGTGACTTTGGGGATTGCATCAGAAAGGCACGCGCTTTAAATCTGATGCTGTACAGCTGTTGAACAGGGGAGCTATCCATCCATCCATCCATCCATCTATCCATCCATCCATCCATCCATCCATCCATCATCTATACCCGCTAATTCCCATACAGGGTGCAAGGGAGCTAAATAAACAAACAAACAAAGAAATAAATATATAAATAAAGGTAGGTAGATGTTTTTTTTTCTCCTCTCTTGACACAATAATAATGATAATAATAATAATAATAAAAAGAATTTATTTTATTTTATTTTATTACTATGGTTATTTGATCATGTATTACATGAATTACACCCAATTACACATATCATAGCTTGTTTATGCAGCATGAGGCGGAAATAAATGAATAATAAATGTATAAATCATAATTTACAATTTTTTTACCTACACATACACATATGTTTATTTGTAATAAACAAAATAATACATCCTGATATTTTATTTTATTTTATTTTATAAGAACCTCTATTCTTTTTTAATTATTTTAATATTTATGTATTTACTCATTCATTTATTTATCAGAAATTTCAGATTTAAAATGCTGAAATGCAAAATATGAATTCACTCCTTCTTCATGCTTTGGTCAGGGAAAATAGCCATTATTAAAATTATTATTATTATTATTATTATTATTATTGTTGTTGTTGTTGTTATTATTATGATATTACCATCATCATCATCATCATTATTATTATATTTATGTGGGAGTGTGTACATATCTGTTCTGTGTACAGTGCTGTTGCAATTTCAAGTTTTAAAGTTTAAATTTGATCAAACTCAAAGTGTTCTACCAAACGTCTTTTCTGGGGATTTTGCACAAACCTCACACACACATTGCTGGATATGAGGAAGATCTGGCTTCGATGTCTGCAGGTGGTTGAAACGTGGAAGTTTGGAATTTGTTGTATATTGAAGTCCTTTTTTCCCTTGTAAAGCTCCACAAACACAACACATTATTTAAACAGAGGCAAACTAACCTTCAAAGGAGGAATCATCTGGCCTTCACTGCTGCTTTCCCTTTTGCACATTTGTCAATTTAAACTCAGCAGTGGCCCCCCTTCCTTCCTTCCTTCCTTCCTTCTTTCCTTCCCTCCTTCCTTCATCTGCCTTTAAGTCAGAGAACATATCAAACCCTGGAATAATAGCTTAAACTGAAGTATGACTTTAATACCTCCATAGAAATAACCTGGTTTGAACATTTTGAAAGGAGCAGGCTAAGTTGCCCGAGGCTACACTGTAATGTGTGAGTGAAAGTCTATGAGCTGTCACTTCGGATTAGAGACCAGCCTCAGTGTGCCTGTGATGGAGAGGCAACAAGGGTAATGGGAGGTGGAAGGAAATACAGTTCATGAAAATCATATATGAGTAGTGACAGCGAACAGAGAAAGATGTCATTTTCAGCTCAGGCTTGTTTTACACTGTTTGAGCCTGAATTACAGCCCATATATTTCTGTGTGTTATAGCACTTTGTGTGTGAGTGTGTGTGTGTGTGTGTGAATTCTTTTTCTTACATATTTTCAAAGGGGGAAAACGTTCAGGTTTAGAGTGCAAACTATTTAATTATGGTAAAGTGCTAGAAAAGTCATTATGTATGGAGCAATGTTTGTGTGTTTGCATCAATGCTACTGTCCAGTACGAATATTCAGAAACGGCTGGGATTCAATGGAATTTGTAAATTAAAACAAGAGTCTTACTTTGCAATGCAGTACAAACCCTAGATGTTTTATTTTACCCTCATCAGCTACATTCTGGGAGCAGATCTTGACACCACCTCTTGTCCTTGTTCACAGGTGGTAGCTTCTTTCTCAGTCGTCAGTAACAAGTAAGTAGTCCCTAAGTAAGTAATCCCTTGCTAATATGTTTATATCAGTTATTAATGAATGACTCAGTTCAATTCAAACCTGGTTCCCCTAAAATCCACAATCTTTTCCTTTGTTTTGTTCACGTTGAAGATGAGAAGATTTTTTTTTCCCACACAGGCGGCACAAAGCGGTTTCTCATCACCATAGGTGGTAAAAACTAACAGTAATGAAAGAAAATCAAGCGACACAGCATCCAATAAATACACACTTTTTTTTTTTAATTCTATGTTGTCCAGGACTTTTATTTAAAAAAGTATTCAAAAAAGGAAAAACAAGAACTTACACAAAGCTAGCAAAACAAATGGAGCAACAAGTTGCAACCATGTGCAGCACTATTCTAGAATAAAATCAAAAAACATCAAATGGTCATCAGAACTTGGCACATGCTGACTTCTGAGCTGTTACCAAAAACCTAACAGCACATATCATGTTAAAAAGGGACAGTATGTTTTGCTGTGCTTGTATGTTGCATTTGTAAAAGCTGCCTTTGTGCAAACATGGTGCTGTTTTTTTTTATCCACTAGATGGCAGCACCAGTCATGTGTTGCAGTTTGAGCTTTTTGCAGACATGACCACTTCTGTAAAGAAAGCACTGAGACAAAACAAGCAGCACAGATCATTCATTATTTCATGCCCTCAGACAACTATGGTGTACAAGTGTGAGCCTGTGGCGTGTAAATCATGCAGCTCCAAAGCAAGAAAGCTGCACATCCATCCCTTCATGGACAATGTGACGTGCTGTAGGTAATGCATTATGCTGAATTTCCCTTTTAATCAAAGTATTTTTGTATTATATTGCATTTGTATCAAACAACAACACCACATCCATCACTGTGCTCTGTCTTTGTCCATCTTCTTGGTGATTTTAGTCCTCTGACAGAATCAGTCTCAGATACTCAGATACATTAAGTGTGTAAGATCAGACTGTCAAGAGGGCTGATGAAGGACACATTCAACCTTTAAAAAAAAGAAAAAAATCTCTCTGTGCATAGACGATGGAAGGAATGACTGGAGGAAGGAAGAATGTTAATGTGCTGAACCTCAGCAAACATTCTCAGCTATGTTCTCGTCATTTAGACAGTGCACAGATCAGCACTGCTGGCTGCACAAGTGGGGAATTTGTTTCTGCTGGAATAACTGGGGGAGCTAGTGCAGGGAAGGAACTGGATGTGTGTGAACACTGCCTCCTTACATGTCACGTCTGCTGTGACTGACTGTGGACTGGTCTGGGAGGGTATAGGGGCGAAACTTAGCTAAGCAGCAGACAGCTTGTGCTAGCCGAGCTTCAGCTACAAGAATCTTACATACACATAAACGTCTGGAGTCATAATTTCTTGTTACACAGACTATAAGTGCAGTGGTTTCAACTCTTTATGGATGACATCATGGAGGGTTTGTCCAGGTCTTAGTACAGTGCTGCTGGAGGAATGCGCTGTAGAAAGAGATTCATGCAAGACTCTTACAACGTCTCTTTGAACAACATTATTTTTAAACTTTTTTTATGATTTTTCTCATGCATTGGATGACAATGTGGAAATTCTCAGATGTTGATGGATTCAATGAAATGTTGATATCACAGTTTAATAAATGTGATTATTCTCATCTTTCACCTTCTTACTACCACTAAATGCATTAACAAATGTAATTAAGTTGATTAGAAGAAAAAGGAAAAAAAAAATTTAATATGGTAATATTTTCTGTTCTTTTGTCTGCAGAAGTAAACTTGTGAGTTTGTGAGGTTTTGTATTGAAATAACCACTAGAGGGCAGTGTTGAGCTGCAGCTCCAGAAGATCTCACTGACACCTGCAGCTGTTACAATGAAAGACGTCTGTACAAATGAAAGAAGAAATAGAGAAACAAACAGATAATAAAATGTCACTAAACCAGGACAGGCTAACTGTAAGCCACTGATGTTCAGGTAGAACAGAAAGATTGTTGTTGAAGTTTGTTCAGAAAACCATGCCGTGTCCTACTTTGTCCTCTTCATGCAGAGTTCAGGAGAGAGAAATGACAATCTCAAAATAACTGCAGTAGCTCCATCTTCTCTTTTTCCAGTTGTGTCTCTTGCTCCTCTATTATTTTTTCCTATTTCTAACCACGTTTTGAACACTCAGGAAAGTCTTTGTGGAAGTTCCTTTAAAGTTTTGCTTTGTGTAACTTTCCACATGACAGTTATTTTTCCAGAACATTGACAACGTGTAGACCCTTTTTTAAGATGGGTCCACCTCAATCAGCTGAGAGGTGTCAGTGTGAGCTTTTTTCCTTATCAGCTTAACCTCATTACACGAGTGCTCTTCTAGATGGCTGACTTCAATCTCCCAGCCCTCCTGCAAGCCCTTCAACCTGCTCGACTTGTTCAGTTCATCAGCAGAAGCTCTTGTTTTTTTCCTCTTTCCTGCTTGTGGGCACACAGCTTTTGCTGCAGGGGCACGCATTTTTCTTCTCTTTTTCTCAGCTCTTGATTGAGCTCCTTCCCTCAGGCCATTATGGTTGCTTAATAGTCTTCCCTGAGCGCAGAGAGCTGGTGCTGAAGAAAGATGTTTTTTTTTTCTCTTTTTTTTTCCTGTCTTTTCCTTTACTCTTCTTTTGCCCTCTGGAGCTTGGCTTTTAGCTCTTTTCTTTTCTTTGGGGGAAGACAGCTACTTCTGGGTGGTCAGAGTTTCACTGAGAGGGCTGCCCTTCACCAGTTGCAGAACATGTCCTTTACTACAGCCCTGAATGTTATGTTTTGATACAAATACAAGCAAATTTGAAAAGAACAGAACATCTTCCCCGACTGCTTCCGCCATCGCTTCTCACCATGGTGATGGCGGATGATGCAGGAGTATTTTGACTGAATACAAAACAAACAGCAGGGTTGTACTGGTGTGTTTGAGAAATATTTATGGAAACACAAACCACCACACATCATACTGATAATGGAAACAGTTTTGATTACACATCACATTAATGATCATAAAATTCTCCTTCTTTTCTGACTGTTTTTAAACTCATCCATTTTTTTTTTAACAAACCTTTCTGAAAAAACATAGTACTAATAATTCTCTCTCTTTATATGAATATTTGCATACATGTGAAATAGCATATTTATTGAGGAAGACTGAAGCAGTTTAGAATTGTGTGACTTTTCAGATTGATATTATTGGAATTTACCTGAATTTATCTGCTCAGGAACATTCAGCCTCATTCGCAAATATGTGCTTGGAAACTTTGTGCAAAAAATTAGTGCGTACGCAAAATCACCGTGGGATTCTTGAAAACTTGCACACGGGCCAGATGTTCTCGCCACCGTGCGTGTGTTTGTGAATCAGAATCTAAACTCGCAATTTGAAATTAGCATACTCCCACGCCCCCGTTTCTCCAAATAAGGAAACCGCTTTCCTGGAGTTGATTCATGAATGTGAGGCAACAGCGCTGACCAAAAGAGAGCCATACAAAGTCAAAGAGGCTTGAGTTTTTAAAATTCCTGAAAGGTTGTCTAAGCTGAAATGACAGCTGGTCATGAAATAATATGTGCAAACAGCAACAATTTGATGAAGAGATTTCAGACAAGACATCTGAAAAACCAAAAACTAATTACTAATTAAACTACGTGGCCACAGCAATTGGTGAGCACATTGGCTGTTTTGATCTGTCTACTGCACATGTGTACTGAGCCCCAGACACAACATCTGAAAAATAAAATGAGAAATTATAGCATCAAATTAGTATTTGACACTATATGTAATATGTGGCCAAGAAATACTAATTTAAGGCCACAAAATACTGATTTGTGGCCATGCAATAGTCATTTGAGGGCATGGATATAAAGGCAAAAAATCCTATTTTCAGGCAACCAAATAACTGAAAGAAAGAAAGAAAGAAAGAAAGAAAGAAAGAAAGAAAGAAAGAAAGAAAGAAAGAAAGAAAGAAAGAAAATGTGATTGACACGATTTCTTGACATCCAGTTGAAACCATCAGTTTAAACATAATGTATAAAAAGATACATAGTTTGTGATAGGTTAATTGACAACATTTGAGTTTACTGGAGTCAAACCTCCCTCATGGGAAATCATCCAAGATATCAGGAGGGGGAATGGGAACTTCCAACAGTCAATTTAGATACAATTTCCAAACGGATGGTACCATCTGTTCATATTTGGGGTTAAAGAAAACTGTAATGCAGGTTGTATTCCAGTTTTGTTGAACTACAAACACCCAGTCAAACCTAGAAGCTTCTGATCAGTAGTCAGACATATAATCCACTGTTCATTGTGTTTTTCCATTGACTGCAAAATACTGGAAGAACTGTACGGTCATGTGACTCATACATTTGTACAGAGAGCCTTTGAAGTCCATTTTTCCTTAAACCACAGAGCTATGTGGCAAAGAGGCAGGACAAAGCTGTCAAAGCCAATGACAGTCCATAGCTTGCTGTCAGACAAGCACTTCAAATAACTCAAGGCATCTTATTGGTCTGCTTTATTGCTTCATATAAATGTACCTGAAGTGGTACAAAGAAACCAACCCACCCCGACCCGTGCAGTTATCATAGATGTAAAATTATAGCCAAAAACAGATTTTTATATCAGGCTGTAAATATGTAAATAAAATATGTAAATAATTCTGCTGCAATGTAGGTACTTTTAACCTCTAGAACCCCAAGGTCCCCCTTTGGGGGGACCCTGACGTCAAACCGGAACAAATAGCACAAAAGATGGAACTAATCATGTACAAGTATAGTCATGCCATATATCAAATTAAACCAGAGAATCTCCACTACACGCACATATAAGTCGCATTTCCACACGCCAAACACAACAGCAACACCAAGCAAATTACTGATCAAATATCAAAATCTGTTTACTGTAAAAAAAAAGTCAACCCACTCGCCACATTTCCATCGCTAGCGCTCCGATACTTAGTGCCACACAAACAAATGAGGTCTCA
>JBAMYA010000018.1:20882698-20945525 GCA_037176975.1 Arrhamphus sclerolepis | reverse complement strand
AAACTCCACACAGAAAGGCCCCTGTGGAGGCTCGAACCAGGAACCTTCTTGCTGTGAGGCAACAGTGCTAACCACTATTCACCGTGCTGCCACGTTTCTTCTTCTGTCACCTAAAAGAACTGAAATTTTAAAACTTTCTAATAAACAGGGTCCCAGCTTGTTCTGGGAAAAGTCATGACTGCTGTGGTCCTCGCAGCCTGGACCTGGAGGGACAGGAGTGGGCGGAGCTGGGTGCCTTAAGTTGGGCTGTTTCTCTGGTGGGAGGTGTGTCGGGGACACAAAGGGATTTGGACGGGGGGTAGACCGACCAAAACATTAATTTCTGTCCACAGTTGCATTAATTTTCTCCATGGTCTTGTATTGATGATGGGGACAAAATCATCTCCAGCACATCCCAGACATTCTCAATGGGGTTCAGGTCTGGACTCCGTGGTGACCAATCCATGTGTGAAAATGATGATCCTTCGTTGTCATCTTGGAATATGCCCATGCCATCGGGGAAGAAAACATCCATTGATGAAATAACCTGATCATTCAGTACTTTCAGGTAGTCAGCTGACCTCGTAATGTTGCTGAACCCAGACCTGATCCTACAACCTTAATTCCAATGAAGTTCGGACATTGTCTTAAACGTAAATAAAAACTGAATACAGTGATTTGTAAATTTTTTTCAACCTATATTCATTTGAACACACAACAAAGAAAAGATATTTACTGTTCAAACTGATAAACTGTATTGTTTTTCTGTAAATATTCACTCATTTTGAATTTGATTCCAAAAAAGCTGGGACAGGAGCATGTTTACCACTGCGTTACATCACCTTTCCTTTTAACAAAACACAGTCAGCATTTGGGAACTGAGGACACTAGTTGTTGAAGCTTTGTAGGTTAAATTCTTTCCCATTATGCTTCATGTACAACTTAAGTTGCTCAACAGTCCAGGGTCTCCATTGTCGTATTGTGTGCTTCATAATGCACTAGTCTAGTACCCGTACTGTTTTACTACAAAGCCACGCTGTTGGAACACGTGCAGAATGTGGCTTGGCATTGTCTTGCTGAAATAAGCAAGGATGTCCCTGAAAAAGATGTTGCTTGGATGGCAGCATATGTTGCTCCAAAACCTGTATGTACCTTTCAGCATTAATGGAGCCTTCACAGATGGGCTAGTTAGCCATGACAGGTGCATGAACACCCCCCCATACCGTCACAGTTGCTGGCTTTGGAACTTTGAGCTGATAACAATCCAGATAGTCCTTTTCCTCTTTGGCCTGGTGGACACAACATCCAAAACCATTTCCAAAACCAATTTGAAATGTGGACTCGTCATAGCTAAGGTCCAGAGAAGCCGGCAGCGTCTCTGGGTGTTGTTGATATATGACTTTCGCTTTGCATGGTAGAGTTTTAACTTGCACTTGTTGATGTCGCGACTGACTGTTAACTGACAATGGTTTCCTGAAGTGTTCCTGAGCCCGCATGCTAATATCCTTTACAGAATGATGTTGGTTTTTAATGCAGTGCCGCCTGAGGGGTCAAAGGTCAAGGGCAGTCAGTGTTTGTTTTATGCCTTGCTGCTTACGTGCGGAGATTTCTCCAGATTCTCCGAATGTTTTGGTGATATTATGGAACTGTAGTTGATTAAATCCCTAAATTCTTGCAATTGTACATTGAGAAACGTTGTTCTTAAACTGTTGGGCTATTTGCTCACGCAGTTGTTCACAAAATGATGAAACTCGCCCCATCCTTGCTTGTAAACCTGGGCTCATCAGACCACATGCCCCTCTTCCATTGCTCCAGAGTCCAGTCTTTATGCTCCCTAGCAAACCGAAGCCTACTTTTCTTATGATCCTCACTGATGTTTTTTTCTTCAGGCTACACAGCTGTTTAGTCCCAGTCCTTGGAGTTCCCTTCACATTTTGCGTGTGGAAACGTTCTTACAGTCACTATCAAACATATCTGAGAGTTCAGCTGTTGTGTTTTTTTTTTGTTAAAATGATTTGATTTCACCAAACATTTATGTGATCACTGATCACGATCATTCAAGATTTCTTTCTCTGACCATTTTTTTTCCTGGGAGATGATGGTTCCCTTTGTCCTTCCAGTTTTTAATAGTGCGTTAGACAGTTCTTAACCTAATTTTAGTCATTTCAGCAATCTCCTTAGATGTTTCATTTTCTCGATGCATGTTAATAAGTTGACCCTTCTGAAACAGATTGTTTTTTCCACAACCACAGGATGTGTCTTCAGATGTGGTTGTTTAAGAAATGAGAAGCTTCTCACTGCATCAGTAAGAGTTAAATAACTTGTTGCCAGCTGAAACATAATTATTCATGCAGTAATTATCCAATGGGAGGCTCTTATGTATTTGATGGTGATGGAGACCAAGAGCCAATCACAGCTAACATTGAGAAAAGGGCAGTGAAAGACTCAGAAATCCTGTATATCCATCACAGAGCCAACAGATATCTGTGCCACGACCCACACCTGTAGCAACTGTAGTCATTAGTTAAAACATGTAGAGCTCATGCAGGAAGGTTCCTACCAGCTGACAAGTCTGTTCACTGATAGTTGCACATTCCTCACATGTATCTATTAAAAGGAGAAAAAAACATGGTGTATTGTGCAGGTTTCTGGCAGTGGTCCTAACGTCCTCAGTCAGCTGGGATGTATTTCATTTCCTTTCTGAGATCCACTGTCTCTTACTTGCCTCCATGTCTCAGACACACACATGGTCTGTTAAGTGTCTACAAGGAAAGTGATATAGAAAAGACCTTGAAACATGGTGGAAAGTAATTTGTGAGTTTTCTGTTTGTTCCTGTGGCGTTTGCTTTTGCTGTAGTACCTGACAGCTGGTTGTATTTGTGGAGGAGATGTTTAACAGAACGAGGACTGTTTCGAATAGTCTGACATTCCTCACCCACTGTGTTGTCGAGGTAGTGGCCGACAATGCTTATTATCACCAGGACTGTAGAACAGGCGTTAGGCCAGCTGGCACATTGTGTCCGCTTGAATTCATCAGATGTGAGGTCATGCCCATGTCGGCCTCGCAGGGTTTATTTCAGGCATGTGCTCGCAGCTTTACACCAGCTCCAGAGCCACGCACTCTCTGACAAATGTTCCCCATGTTTTCCGAATGATGTTCCAACATGTTCCCCACCCCCATCTCATCTTATTCTTTTCCTGTGTGCACGTGTGTTTTTATAGACAAGAGGTCACGAGTAGTCAACTCTCTTTTTCTCTCCCTCCCTCTCGCTGCTCCAGTTATCCACAGCCTGCTCTGTTGTTCAGACTCACTGTGGCTTGGCCTTTTTTTTAAAAATTATTTTATATTTCTCTTTATACGTCTAGTTGATTTGTTGAGAAGATTTTGCTTTTTCTTATGAAGACTCTAATCTAATTGACCAGAGACGGGGGGCTGGATCATATTTATGCTTTGGAAAGTAGAAAGCTGTGCTTGGGCTGGACGGACCCGTCCTTGGATTCTTCAAGCAGCACATCACAGAGATTGGAGTTATTCAAAGATTCATAAAGAGGAGCCGCTAACAGAGAGAGACATGGATGGAAGTGGACTGGTGTCTTCTGACAAATGAACCAGTGTACGGGCTAATCAGCAGTGTGGGAACTTGTTCACTTGGCCTATTCTCTTTGACCTTAATATAAACTGCGGATTAGCCATCATATCATAGTCCTGGTGAAAAGCCAAGGCTTGTTCTGCTTTGGGAACATCTTAAAAGTGGATTGGGAAGGAAACTAGCTGCTCATTACCTCGGTGATAGTTTTTGCATATTTCCTCTGGCAAGAAACCTGAAGCGATTAAAAAGCCAGCTTAATTTATTTGGAGTGACTTCAAGTGAAGAAAAACTCATCATATTGACTTTTTTTTTGTTAAAATGGAATTGGATTATCTTTATAGCTAAACCTAGGAGCATGCCGTTTCTCTACGTTGATTCACCTAATCGAAGGATCCAAGAATTTACAAGTAATTTCAGTTTTCCTGGGCAATGGAGTTTCGTAAAAGAGCTAAACTGAGCCAGCTGGGGCTCGCACAGCACGGCTCAGCTGAAGGGAGATGCAACAGCAACACGTTGTTGGGGCTGGCGAGGTCTGATGCCATACAGGAGGGGGTGAAAGGGGGGCCTTCACTGCTTGGACGATCTGGTATATTTTCCCGTTCAGCCGTTCTGCTCTGGTGGTCTTGGCAACAGTATGTTTCCATGGCAGCAGGGCTGTTACTTGCAGGGCTGCTGGCTGTGACTCAGGCCTGGTGTGTCAACGCCATACACGAGAATCTGCTGTGGTTCTCTCAGCTCACGGTAGGAGTTGTTATTTGAATAATTGAAAATTATCCAGTGTAGACATTTAATAAACCAGGCACATTGTGGAAGAGATTTGACACACAGTGTTTATTGCAGCCTGTGGTACCAACTCCCAAGGTTCACTCAGGAACCGCCACAACCCTCAGCTGTCCAATCTCACTTCTCAGTAGGAGTTCCTGCTTTTTATTTGCAACTTGTAAGTCGACTCGTTTGCCTGCACGTGTCACTGTCTCTGTGTCGGTGCCGTTAAAATCTGGAGAGAGCTGTGTTGTCCTTGTCTGACATCAGTTACATTAGATTACTGATATTAATTCTAGGATGTTTTACTGTTTTTGTGTTGATGCTTGAATTATATTTATTTTTAATTGAATACTGATTTGCACGTAAAGTATCAAAGCTTGAAGATGCAAAGCATTTGAATCTCCCCAGTCTTGTATCTTGTAGATCAGAGGTGTCAAACTCTATTCCAACCCTGGCCACAATAATCACCATGGTTACCGTCAAAGGGCCAGTTCTTAATTATGTTCTCAATCAGCTATGTTGTCAGATTCACCACTGGTTACTGGACTCAACTGTCACAAAATATCTGATTTTACAAAATTTTGCAATTGAAATCATACATTTTTCTTGTATAATTGCAAATTAAAAAAAAAGAAATGTGATAAAAAATATTTTCTTGTAAAATGGTGAATTTTGAAATATAACTTTGTTTTTTCTTGAAAAATCAAAAAAAAAGGGAAAAAAATAAAGGCAAATTTTGTTGTAAAATTTCAGATTTTGCAAAATTGAGACATTTTTTCTCTAACAATCAAGACTTTTTTTTATCTCACAATCACAAATGTTGAAAAATCGACTTTCTAACCTAAAATTAAACTTTTCTTGGGCCTTGAATTTGCCACGTGTTGTAGATGCTTACGGGGTGTTAGCAGTAATGGACGTCACATCGTAAAGGAATCCATTAAGCAGTCAGTTACAGGGCCCTTGATATTATGTTATGCTTAGTCTAAAAAAATAAAATTAAACAACACTTTGAATTGCATATGAACCTTCCATTTGAATAAACCAGTTTAGTTCTAGATTTCTCTTTTGCAAAGCTATAGGGAGACTCTCATAAGCTGTCTTAAGTTCATTGATGTGTGAACTGTGTTGTGAAAACAAGGCCACTTGAGTCAGAAAGTCCCTGAATTAGGGCATCTTTTAAAGAATGATCAACACTAGCATTAAAAAATATGTTCAAAGATTTTGAGAATGTAGTTGGAAATGTGCTGAGGTCATTAAACTTGAAAGATGTACATGGTTGTTCCTTAATTGGTGCAGAAAATGGAATCAGTGAGTCAGTCAAGCAGAAGTTTGTGCAAACCCTGTGTGGATCCTCATTATGCCCTCACAGTACAAATATTTTACATTTATGTCAACGTTTATTCACTTGGACTTGTGGCTTTTTCAACTTAATGGTTTCAGTTGAAATTCATTAAATCTGGGCTCTGTCCTTTATTTGTTTAGTTGACCATGTGTATCAGCTGTTTTAGTTGCAGAAAACACTTCTTGCACATTACTTTCTTTCCCTTGCTTTTTCTTTTGGTGTTTAATGGTATCTGGTATTCATAAATTATTACTGGGGCAAACTATCAAACTGCATTGCAATAATGTTTTGGTTTTTTAACAAATCTGAGATTCCAAGGACCATTCAAGGACATTCTTCTGTGGAGAAACAGTCTGACAGACTTTAGTTTTAATTACAAAACTGAATCGTCCAAAAAAAACAAAAAAAAAACAAACAAAAAACAGAAATCAGTTGTTGTTGTCATTTTTCTGTCAGGAACTTTCTCTAATGTTTGCAGAGTTTTCTTTTTTTAGGTAAACAGTTATTTTAATGAAGCTGGTTCTTCTTACTTTGCAGTGAACAATATTCATCCATGGTGAGCTGGATGTCTTTACGACGTCTGCGGAGCATATATACATCTGCTGAGTTACCTGTCTGATTCATTCTGATTCATTCAGACCAAACAGTAAAAAAAAAAAGACTTTGGGGAGTGGAGCTCATCGGGGGACAGCATAGCAATACTTTTATTTCGCTCTGGCTGCATTAATACTACAGATTGGAATGCTGAGGTAATAGCCAGTTGGTGGTCGGCAGATGAGTAAAAATGATGTTAAATGATGTAAGTCTTCCACAGCATATAAACTCAATAAAAGTTAGGCTTCAGTGTTTTTTTTTTTTTAACTTAGTGTTTAAAAACTGTTTTTTTTTATTTATTTGCTTTTTTTTTTTTTAAACTTAAGCTGTAAACTTAAACTTAAAAAGTTTAAGTTTACAGCTTCTGTTTCTTCAGTATTATAATTCTTTTTCTCCAGCAAAATGTGATGGGCAGCAAAAAGTCGTATAGTCACCAAACGTGGCCCAAAGGTTCCTACACTGCAAAAACAACCCTTCTAGAAATAACCATAATATTCCTGAAAACATCTGCCAATGGGGTAAATGGGCTGGATTTCTTGAAATTAGATATATGTTTTGTAAAATAAAACTGTTTTTCTGGTGTAAAAATGTTTGACTCGATTTTTTTTCTATTTAGACAAAAATAATGAAACTGCAAAGCCTTTTATTAGAAATGAGTTTTTTGTACTGTGTTAGTAAAATGACCCGTTCTGCGTATAGAATGTTGCTGTAATTAAAGAATTTTTCATCTTGGCTTATATCTTGAAAATTGTGACATTTTTTTTTTCCCTATTATTGCTTGGAAAGTCTTGAGTTTAACCAAACTCACCACTCTTATTTCCACCTTTAAAATATTCTGGAAACTTTTGAAAAATGGGAAATCAAGTGTTATCTACAAACTAAACTGACAAATCTTTGGTATTTTAATGTTATGTATGTATTTTAAAGTCCATTTTGATTAATTATCCAATCGTGATTCAAAGGCTATTATCTTCTAATCACAATGTCCAAATAACGTACAACTTAGTACCAAGCAAATTCTAATGTAACTGGAAAATTCAATTGTATCTGCTATATTACAAGTAAATAATAGTAGACTCAAATGGTCAGGCTCTGAAATGTACAAACTATGCTACATAATAAATAGGACTAAATTATCAATGTTGCAGGCTGTGAAGATACACAGTCTACGTTACTTATAAATAATATGGTAACTGTTACATTTACAGGATATGAAATGCACAAGACTGATACATCAATAATAAAGAAGAACTAAAGCAGTTTGAATGTACCTACTAGAGCGCAAGTAATGCTGTATGTAGTGTATTAAACTAGTATTGTCTCAGTTCAATAATAATTTATTTGTCCCCAGGGAACCGTTTAGTATTAAAGAAAGGAACAATAAACTACACACACCTGTACACCAAGACATAAACAGTTGTGTTCAAAATGATGTGTGAGAACGAGTGAAGCTTAAAATCCTCATAATAGCTTTTATTTCCAACCATGTAAATAGATGTTTGGATATACATGGAGCACTGCACTTTCTTTTCTAATAAAAACAATGAAGAATGAACTATTTTACAGAAATTAAAAAAAAGAGGCAATATTAGGCTGTTCAAAAATAGTAGAGTGTAGTCCAGTTAATGCATTTCTCTCAAAATCTGAGTAAAATGAGTCGCTCCAGGCAGTATTCAGAAGAATGTACTTTGATTGGAGAGTGGAAAACATATAAAGAAGTGCAGGAAATGACAGGCTGAAATGAATGGATGGAAAAATAGCCAAAATGGCAAGGGCACGGCCAGTGATCAGCTCCAGGGAGATCAATGAAGATCTAGTTACCTGTGAGAACTGCAACAATTAGAAGACGTCTCTGTGAAGCCAAGACATCAGCAAGAAGACCCACAAAGCCTCAGTTGAGCAACATTTTATGGACTGATGAAAGCATATTTGGTCTAGGAGCCACAGACAATTTATCAGACGACCCTCAAACACTGAATCCAAGCCAGTGAAGCATGGTGGAGCAAGTATCATGATATGGGGATGTTTCTCAAATCATAGTGTCTATTAATCGTATACCAGGATCATAGATCAGTTTGAATACATCAAAATCCTTGAAGAGGTCATGTTGTCTTTTTATGAAATGTTGTTAGTTGGTTGTCTAGACCAACCAGATTAATATTATGGAGTAGTTCAGACCAATCATGGACCTGGATCCAACAGAAAACATAAAAAAAAAAAAAAAATGCTGATTCTAAGGAAGTAAAACAAGAAATGCAGATGAATCTAGTCCAATGGTCTTGGACTGGAATACCTGTTCATACGTGACAGAGATGTGAAGCAGTTCTCAGAAACAGTGGTTATACAACTAAATATTAGTTCAGTGATTCACAGGAAAGATAAATCTATAAGCCTTTCTCAGTTTATGCAGTAAATGTTTGAGTTTATAAAGAAATATGGAGACACTGATATTGTTTTTTTAGAACAGCCTCATTCCCTTTACTTCACTTTCTGTAAAGTCATTATAAAGTTTATACATTTTTCTTTGTGTCTTTAAATGAGAAATGAACGTACGGTGTTCCCAAATCATTTGCATATCTGAAAATGAAACCTTTTATAACTATTTTACTCGCTTCTTTCAACTCACTGCTGTATATCTTGCAATGGTGCTGCTGTGCTCAATTGTTCAGCCAGTTACTGTCTGGATAAGTTACCATTTTAACCAATCACTGCATGGTTGGATCCCTCATGGTTCCCTTCATGGTTGGAAAGTTCCTACTCTGAAGTAGAAGCTAAAAAAGCAGTTTGTTCCTGCTGACACACACACACACAGTGTATAAAGGAAATTTCCTCCTTTAGCTGTAAATACTACTGCTGAGAATTACAACCATAATAGCTGCTTTGCTTCTGTTCTTGTCATTTCTTTCATGCCCTCCAGGACAGTTGTTTTCCATGTCCCACAGAGAAGTAGCTACTTATGGTCATACAAACTTAGATTCTGTTTTGCTTTCAGGAAGTGGAGCGAGAGATTTCCTTTCGGACGGAGTGTGGACTGTACTACTCCTACTACAAACAGATGCTGCAGGCACCGTCGATACAGGAGGGTATGTGTCAAATTTACGTGATGAACACAACTGAAAAGACTTCTCTGTGTTCTTTTTGTCGGTGCTGTGGTTGTTCACACAACAAAATATTTTTGTTTTGTGAAGCTACTTACTAAGATATGCATCAGTGTACTTAGACCGTTGGACCAGCGTGTGGACACAGGAATGTCTAAAAAGGGAAATGCATTTGACTGTACCAACAGATTCAACAAGAAGTCAGAACTATCTTTTCCACACACTAAAAAATATTTTAGCCTCAGAAATGGTGGATTTGCAGGATATATTTCATGTGTACAGCTTGTTAGATTTAATGTTCAATAATTTGACAAAGCACAGATCAGCACCATAAAATGAGTCCCGGGAAAACAAGAAGGTGGTTTTACAGATGTTTATTTCAAAGATCAAACCAAATGCAAAAGCCCCACAAACAATTCAAAACCCCCATAGCTCAACAAAACAACTCCTAAGCCAAACCTCAACACAAAAGGTCAAAGCTGGTCCATCCCCAATTCAGCAAGGTAGGACAAATAGCAACCTTAACACAGTCCAAGATGAGACAAAAAAAAAAAAAACCCAAGTGGGAGACTTCATACAGAAACCTCTACCCAAAGCTGCCCCCACTGAAGGAATGAGTCCAACAGTCTTTTATAGGGTGCAGGTGTGCCTTGTCATCAGCTGATTGGCCTGGTGACTTGATTTCCCGCCAGTCCACTGGTGTTGGAGATGCTTCTCAGCCGTCCAATCAGCAGGTTGTGCTCCCACAGTGGAACCTGCATAACCTAAGAGAGCCTGCACAGCCTCCAGAAGCCAGGGGGCGTAACAGACCTAGTACCTTAAACCATATGCAGCTGTCCCACTGAAGCAAGAGCAGAAACTTACATTATCTGGTTTATTGCGATAGTAGGCACAGATGATTGCTGCAGCAAGATGACGCTTTCTAAAAGTAAGCAAATATTCCTTCAAATAAAATTGACACTGATGTTGAACATGAACAAAAACCCTTTGTTCTGCTTTAAGAGATACTATCAAGGTATGAGTAGTTTCAGTGGTTACTTTGTCCCATTCTTCCCCGTAAATGCACCTTAAAGTACAGGGTAAGGTGCAGTATGAGTTTCTCATTCTGGCATGTTTTCATTTTTAAATCCTTCACACATTCATTTGTGGGAAAAGTTTAGGACTATAGGGCCTCGTGTAGAAAGTGTAAATTTCATTCCTAATCTTGTGGGGAAATCTGCCATTTCCAAAAAATGAAAAATCAGATGTACTAGGAAGCCATGCGTATGTGCTAATCCACGCCAGGACTGCTGCATGTTTTTGTGAGGGTAGCTCACGTTAGCTACCCAAGGGAACACGGGGAGAACATGTAAACTCCCGACAGAAAGGTCCTTTCGATGCTTTCCAACATCAGTTCAGGACTAGACGTATTATGAATCAAAGTGTGAGAACAAAGCCCTGAATCGGTGAAACAACTTCACCTCCAGTGTCACCAACGGACAAAACTTTCAATATGTGCGTACGCCAACCTTGAAATGTGCATTTAGGATCATACATTTCACTTTTAGTAAATCCCAATGAGAGTGTGGAAGAAGTTGCAGCAAATTCATTACAGTGTCCTGGTCAGTCTAATACCTGTACCCTCTTCTTCCTCAGCCATGCTTTTTGTAGTATGTGCAAAAATGTGATTTTTGATCAAATAATTGCACAGACATCCTGGGAAAATGATGTCATCTGGAAGGCAGCACATGTTGCTCTTCATTAAACCACATCACAGAAGTGTAAAATGACCTTTGTCAAGGTCACTGATACAGCACCATACCATCCTACAGTGGTTGCTGGCTTTTTTTGCTTGTTGCTGATAACAGTCTGGATAGTCATTTTTATCTTTGGTCCAAAGCACACAGAGCTCATCTCATCCCAAAACGATCTGGAATACTGATTTGTCTGACCGCAGTACATAATTCTAGTGTGCGATGGCCCATGGAGCACACAATAAATGTGATTTCTGACGCTGCCTCGGGACAGGGTTAAGATAAGTCTTCCTCTTGCACAGTAAGCCCAAGTGCCGTTTATGAAAGTAGCGACATGTTGTGATGATCATAATTCTTTGCTGAAATTCCTTCACATTCCTTGGATCCGTTAATGATAATAAAATTTTAGCTCCTTTGGGTGCATGGATTATTTTATTTCTTTTTTTGTAGGAGAAGGGAAATACTTTTCATTTGTCCAGTATCCCACTTTCTCAGCAATGGACGTTTGTAGTTTAAATCAAAATTATGTTTTGCTGTATTTACAAGCATCACAGGTCCTCAGATGAAAATTACATTGTATTTTAAGAATTTTTTTCTTATTGCTTTTCCTCACATGTCAGCTCATGGAGCTGGAGATAGATTTGTCTCTAGATCCTTACAGTTGCTGTTCACTGCTGTGACAAGGATGTGCAGGCTGAGATGGTGCACGTTCACACATTTAAAATAAAGGAAGAAAGTATGAGTATCCTGAAATCCAAAAAATTAAAAGATTATACACCTGTGAAATAAACACTGACTTCCAGCAAATAATATTAAACCATGCTACTCTCAATTAATCGTTACTTAATATGGGTTGCACTAAGACAAAGGCAAAAACCAAAACCAAACCAATCAGTGCAGTTGACCATGAAATCATGGGCAGCCATGTGCATGAGGGAAGACGGCGCTAAACGAACACCTGTGGAGGTTTTCACCAAATTGTATGTCAATCTTTCCATCTTCTTTATTATAAAATGCAAACTAACTTACCAAAATTAAGTTTTGTGTACTCCTAAATTTTTTTTGCACTTTTGCAGTCATATATTTTGACCTTTCTGACAAAAAAAACAGAAAAGCAGATGAGTTCAGAGATAAGAGTTTCAGTTTTGATGCAAGGTCAAGCTGTTTCCAAGCAGATCACATTTGAGAAACTCAGTTATTTCATGGACACAGTAACTCAGGTTTTTTTGTGGGCTGTTTGGGATCCTGCCATAAAGTTTTTATGGGCTTGTAGATGGTTGAGTTGAGTAAATAACAAGAAACTAAAGGAATAGAGTTCTTCTGCTTCACACTAAAAATATAATTTAGTATCCAAACCAAGTAGCTTCTCTGATTTCCCCTTTGATCCAACTCTGTTTACTATTTGCCCTACATTTTGTTTTAATTAAGTGGCAACATTAATTATTTGATAACAATAAATAAATGAAAAAAATCAATCAATAGAAACAATAAAGGAAAGAAAAGTAAAGATGAAGGAAAATGATAAAAGAGCAAATTCGTCAAATGTTTCAGTGTTCCATTTGATTTTGTCAGATGATAAGGAATAAAACAGAAAACAGCCAGTAAAATGGAAATTAACAAAAATAAAAGAAAACAGATTTTTGAGAATGTGGCGTTCATTGATTAAAAGACATCCATTAAAATGCATTCACCCGTTGATTAAAAGACATCCATTCATTTAAGAAATCCATTAAAAGGCATTTGTTAATTGATTAAAATGCATCCTGTGTAATTCAATAAAACAAAATATTGAAAAGTTTTGGATAATTCATCAAGAAAAATGGAGCACCCATTTGCACTGGACTGGTGGTTTAGCTATTGATCCAAACTGTTTGCTTTTGCTTCACAAGTACAGTCAGCATAAACACAGACATGCGTGTGACTCAGGGGAATTTATATCGGCTTTGCTGTGTAAATTCAGCCTTTCCTGATGTGCTGTCACTAAACAGTAACAGAAAAGCCAGATTTCCTAGAGAGCTGTTAACATGCCCTCTCATGTTGTCCCACATTTGCAAACATGAGCAACGCATACGTGAATGCACCGTAACACTTTGTGGTAAGGTCCCCACAAATTTGATGCATTTCTCCTTCTCTGACTGCAGCTGGGAGAGGCTGTTTGCTGCAGATCTTGACTGATTATGAGTGCGTTTGGACGGGGAAAGACTCATGGCAGCCTCCGCTGCTCGTTGAGATGATGAGTAACGATGCATGCTTTCATGCCAGTCCCCAAATGTCCTCAATAATATGGAGTTAGAACAGTCTCAACAGCCACAAATGCGCAGCACAATTTGCAAATGCACAGGACAAGATTCACAAATGCACAAGATGATTTGCAAATGCACAGGACAAGATTCACACATGTGATGCACACACAAATATAACCTGGTTTACAAACGGCTTCTGGTCTGTGGACTTCGCTGCATCTGTGAGTAAATTGGATTGTGAGTAAGTTTCCCACGTGGGGTGCATTCTTATGACTGGCTGAAACAAAGAAGATATCTGATTGGTTGCAGATCATTCGTGTTAGAAAAAATGCATATGTGAGTTGGAGGCACGGCAGGGGAGTCTCAAGAGTCACACAGATGCAGCGAAGTCCACAGACCAGAAGCCGTTTGTAAATCAGGTTATATTTGTGTGTGCATCAGAAATACATGTGTAAATCGTGCTGTGCATTTGTGACTATTGAGACTGTTCTAACTCCATACAATAATGCCAGTGAAAGTCACTCGATTTGTCCTGCTGTTGATTGACGTGGCTCTGATTTGACACTTGTTTCAGAATTGCAACCACAAAAGGAAAAAATGATGATAACTCTGCGCTTTAGTTCTCAGATTTTGGATTTTAATCCACAAATATTTTGATTTGCAGTAGAATGACCTTACTGAGAAAAAAAACAAACATTAGTTTGCAATGTAGTAAACAAATTAAACTTAAGCATTGAAAAATATGTAGGTAGTGAAGTGCATTTTGCTCATCACTTTTTGTCCTTGATTTAACACAGAGCAATGCTAGAATACTGCACTACGTGCCTGAGAGATGAAAAAACAAACTGATTATAACACTTATGTATTTTCGGTTTTTATGGTCCTTTGAAAACGAGACAGAGGCCTTTTCTCTGATGCATTCAGCAGATATGGCTAATGTTAATATTCAGCTTCATTTATGTTTGTGCCAGGCCCAATTTTCAGCTTTGATGTGGTCCCCGCTAACATCTGGAGAAAATTTCTGTGTCTTTAGCTGCTTCACCAGCTATTTGGCTTTAGTGTCTCTGCCCTTAAAAACAGCTGTGTGCTAAGGCGAAAAGAACGCTGATGAGAGCGGACAACTACAGGAAAGCTGCAAGCTGTTTGAACCATAACAGCAAACTGAGATGTTACAACACACCGGAGAAGAGAAGATACTGAGACTCTCTCTGGGATCATCACTGTTTATGACACATCCTACATATATGAAGAATCTGAAGAGATAAATAGTGGTTTCTTCAGAGAAAAACAACACATATGAGGTGGTTTTTTGTTTGTTTGTTTTTTAGTTCAAGAAAATTAAATGCAGCTTGAGGATTCCCAAGGCTGAATTCAGACATTCATTGTTTTCTCTGCAATTAAGGAAGACTTTGCCAGAGCAAGCTGTGGCGTTAGCAGTTCTGGTTAATTGCACCAAGCTCAGAGAACGAACCAGGGGAGCCCTGAGTAGCATCGAATCCCTTTGTTTTCTGGTTGGCACAAAGCCAGTAATAAATTCCAATCTGTGTCAGCGCGAAGGAGAAAAGGTAGTTAATAATGACATTATTTTTAAAGGGCTTTTATATGTGTTCCCAGGTTTGTCAGAATTGATCCACGACAACTTGACAGAATCAAAGAGGACCATTAATCTCTTACAGCGAATGAATATCTACCAGGAGGTCTTTCTCAGTATTCTCTACAGACTGCTGCCCCTGCAGGTAACACAAGTGAACCATGAATTAAAACTATTCTTTATATTATACTTTTTTTTTTTTGCTGTTTGTAATAACACCCAAATTACCATTGATGTTTGGCATAGATGTTGTATCAGGTACTCAGCATCGTCTGCAATGAGGAGTGAAATATCAAACTGAACTTAAACACTTTTTTTCTGGTGTGTGTGTGTGTGTGTGTGTGTGTGTGTGGTCCAGTCATATCTGGAACCAGTGTATTTTTACATTTACACAGTGTTCTCGCTCCAAGCGGTGTATGTGATTGCTCTGTACCTCACAGCCTGGCTCCTGTCTGGGTCCTGGCTTGCTGGAGCGCTCACTGGAGTCTGGTACATTCTTAACAGGTGAGTAATGACTGTATGTTCCTGTGTGTTCATTGGCAAGTGAAGGAAAGAGTAAAAGTATTTATTTTTTTCCAGTAAAGGGTTCACACCAATTTAGCACTCTTTAACTTTGTGCCAGTACCTTTTCCTTTTTTAGATATTAAGACATGTAGGGGTGATTTATTCAGTTGCAGACACTTTTACAATTGTTGGGTCAGATTTGTAATTTTCTGTTTGAGCTGCAAGACCAAATTTAAACAATTAAAATTGTTACAAAGTCATGTTTCAGCCCATATTTCATCAGGAGGGTTTGGTCTGGTATGACTTCTGGATGTGTAGGAAAAGAGAAACACTGACGATTTATCCATTTTGGTTTTATAAGAGGTTGCATGGTAGCATGATCGTTAGCATTGTCACATCACGGCAATTATTTCTCTTGTTATAAGAAAGTGATCATTCATAAGATATGCTGTTTATATGCTCATATGCAAATATTGTAAATAACAAATAAAACATGGTTGTCAGAGACTTTCTTTCTAGTGGCCAAAGAGTCTCATATATTTATAGAGCTAAAGATTAAAATATTAATCTCCTAAGATGGTGAGTTATTTCAGCTGCCTCAGGCATCTAATGAACAAGAAAGCTTTTTTTTCAAGTTTCTACTCTCTTTATTTTCAAGCGTGGTAGTTAGTTAGTTTTGTATTGATCAGAAACTTGTGAGCTGAAAAGCTTTATTGATTTAAAGAAAAGAAAAAAGAGAAAGAAAATTCAAACTCAGTGTTTCAAAATATCAAATAACATTTGAGTTCAATTACATCATGCGGCAGATAAAACCTTGATTGACTTCTTCATTTGTTTTTGCCCATGAGCAACCAAATGTGAGCTGTCAGCTGAACATTCTGGCTCTTAAGCTGTCACAACTGATCTCCATCAACTGTGCCCCTCTCCATCACCGTATCGCTCGTCCCCTTCCTTCTTGCAGGGTAGATACCACTCGTGTGGAGTTCACCATCTCCCTCAGAGAGAACTGGTCGTTGCCCTTCTTAGCATTGCAGGTTACGGCCATCACATGTTACCTCAGGCCTCAGCTGTCTGTCTTACAGCAGGTAAAGTACGCTCAAAGACCTCTATGTTGGCCTTGACTTGACACACGTAGCAGATGATGTTAATAATTTACCGTCTCTAAAAGCACTGGCACCATAGAATAAATGGCATTACCGTGTGTCATGGGTATGCAGTTAAAGTATGTCAGCTCAGTTTATTTTTGTGCGGTGTGTCCTCAGAAGGTGATGGTGTGGCTGATGTACGTGACGACGTTCTGCTTCTGCCTGACGTGGCAGTTCAACCAGTTCATTCTACTGGTTCAGGCTCTCATTATTTACACCATGGACTGCGTCGACCTCTTAACATCTAACCAGGTATGGGCATGAACGTCTAGACACTGGACACCAAGATGTTCCTCAACCACTTGCAATTGTGTATTATTTCATGTCTTTTACATTTCTATTAGTCTTTGGGTGTAGTCCAGTGCTATTGGTGGACTTTATTTTCACAGAATTGGTGTCACTGTATTCTTACTCGTGTTTTCTAGCATAATCTGTTTAATAATGGGTTTAGCAGTCTCAGATGAAAGATTGGCTAGCCTGGGAAAAATGGTCCACCTTAGCTCAAAAATAGTGGTGGTAGATCTCACAATGAGACATGACCAAAGAGATATCAGCAGTTCCAGACATTTGGAGGAATCGTCTCAGAGTGTGACAGTCTGTCGCTGCCTCTACAATCTTTGTCAGCTAACCAACCAATAGGAACACACCAGGAAATAACGTAGACATGTCTACACAGCACAGTAGCCTAGCAACAACGGCGCCATATTTCTTGAGTCATCAGAGCATTAGGACATTAGCAGCAACCTGCTAATGACGTGATGACGTTGCATTTTAGGTCCTGAAATACACATACAACATATGTTCAATCAAACAGTGTAACATGCTGTAAATTAATTATCTAACAATTTCACATCGTGCAATATAACTTGAATTAATCTCATAAAACTGTAAAGATCGTACAGTGTGAACCTGCCATCAAGCGCCTCTGTCTGTGAAGTCCATATCTCGATTTGCCAAAATATTACAGGTTTTTTTTTCAAGCTCTGAAATCGAATACTTGCAGGATCCAGTTGCCTGATTGACTACACATGGCAGGAACAGATTTTAAAGACAGTTTTTCATCCTCAAATTCAGAATATGATGACTGATGTTGAGAATGTGCTCAGCATCAGTGACAACCCCCACCCTCTTTTTAACTTAACTATAGCTTCAACTGTCTCTTTCAAGCCACAATGTCTGTACAACTTCAGTTATGTTCAGAAAAAGCTAATAAGATAGGCTGAATTAAATATTCCACTAAGAAAGGAGTAGAAGAGGCTTTCTGCATCACGAATTGCTGGTCCTGTAACCTCTGGACTCATTTCTTCTCACTTGAATATTTAGGCATATACATCTGAGCCCAAAATGACATGTAACCAGAGCAGATGTTTTTGAGTCAAAGACTTTTTTTTTGCCAAATGGTTTTCCTTTGGCTTGAAAAGACACAAGTGATAAATGTGGAGATATCACTTTACACTTTGGAGTGGCCCAACATAGCTAATCCATTAAACTGACCCCTAATCTGGAGAGATAATGATATCTGACTTTATCTTTTGGATACGTCACTTTAGTGTAATTTTATTCCTTCCAGTGATGGCATTTTTGTGGGGAAATTCAGAGAATTTCAATGAATTTTAATTCCATTGCATGGAAGCTGCAGATGATGGTATGATGCCAGAAACAACATGACACGAAGATTTAAACAAGAGAGGAAGTTATGAAGGGTTAGGAAAAACCCCAAAAGTGCCTAGAGTTGTCCCTGCAGTTCCTGAGAAAGTAGGTGTTTTTTTCCTCCCAGGAGCAGATGGCTGGAACAATAACTAAACATGCTGTTCTGTCTACTTATGAGGATCATAAGTGATTATTAAAAGTCCATTTTCCATTCCAGGCTTTTTTTCCCCCCACAGTGCTCAGCTGGCCTTGTGCTTAGTGGCCTTGTGTTTGTGTTTTTTAGGTTACTACTCTATACCTTGTTCAAGTGAGTGGACTGTTGAGTGTGTGGCTCCTCCAGTTCTGCAACTCCATGATACTGGGATCACTGGTCCTGAGCTTCATTGTAGCTGCGCTCTTCATTAGACATTTCCAGGTAGGTCTGAGTAAAATTAATTTTAGATTCCTGTTGGGTCAAGATGTAATATAGTTTGTCTTTGGACAGACATCTGATAGTTAGCTACTAGGGATGGAAATCGAGAACTGGTCCTTGTTGAGAACTGGTTCCCAGTGTTTCAATTCCTTGGAATCGTTTGCCAAATTTGTAAACAATTCCCTTATCGATTCCAATGGCCAAGAGTGATGTCACCACACACGTTGCGTAGCTTACGCATGACACACAACGTGCGTGACGAGTCCAATGTATTCAGCAGTCAAAAGTGTAACATGCGAGCTGTGAGGGCTTCAAACCCTACGGAAACTCGTCTCCGTTTAATCACAAACTTCCCTTCTTACAGTCTCCAGCAGGATGAATACAACACTGTCGGGGCAAACATGGCTACCACCACAGAGAAACACCTTTCAAAATAAGAGCACACAACATAACCAGAACTCCCCCGCTTACAATAGTAAACATGAAGCCCAACAGGTATAAATGCTCGAAAGTCTGGTTTCACGTCACTAAAAAGACGACAACAGGGCAACTTGCAAAGTGGATATTTCATCAAAAGGAGGAAATACTGCCAACATGCAGAAACACCATGCAGTAACTATTAATGAATGTGGCATTTTCAGACTAATGTTAGTGATTCTCAACCAAGCAGCAACAGTAATGTTAGCATGTAATCGACTAATAATACTGCTGGTAATTAACTAACAAAGGTCCCCATGTTTCTAATATGCAGGAGGTTTTTAGCTGCTAAAGCTTTACTAAAGCCAGAAATCGCTGCCAGTGATCACTGAGATCCTGAGCTCCTTTATAGAGATGGTGGGGACTTTACAGAAAGACAGTCACTGGTTGTCTTCACTCCAAAGGAAGTTTGGCCAGGCTTGTGGGTTCATATCCAAGAACAGTTGAGTCTGGCTTTTCTGGGTTTGTGTGAATGCTCCCAGCACGCAGCTATTAGCACACCTAGGATAATTTTAAATATCTTTGGGCTCAATCACAGCAGAGCACTTAGACTATTAAACAAATTGTAATCGTTTCTGTGCAACCTATCAAACACAGTCATCACAGCACTCACAGAAGAACACAACTAGAAAGTAGAACTAGGGCACTGGATGACGATAAAAACAAAGAACTGTTGGCAGCTAATGCTGACAAAGTAGGTTCTTTCCAGATTAGTGATCAAACAAATGGTTGAAACACAGAAGCAAATGATAAATGATTCATAAAAATAAATCAATTAAAGAAAAATCTCAACATCAGTGGTCATCTTTGCTTGCGTGGCAGAGGGATAGAGAGATTCATATGAGATGATGGCTACCAGGACGTCCCGCTGCAGGAGACGGTTGTAGTCCAGGTCCCAGACTTGTGTTCTGCTGATTATCAAAGGAAGAAGTGGATCCTGTCTCAACCTCTCTAGATTCAGAGGTGAAACAGCAGTTGGCGAGAGAGCTGGATGTGCAGTTACAGATGAATCATGACGACTACTGATCCAGTCTTCACGCCGACGGCGCATTTGCATGTGTGTCGCAGCATCACGTGACAGAGGACGCATCTGATGCATCGGGTTGTTTGTGTCATCAAGACCAGACAAAAACTAATCAAACTGTTGCCTGCGAAATGTCCAGGAAGAGGGGTATTTGTTGTGTTGACCAGCTAACTGCTAGTAACTATGTTCTAATCTATGGAATAGTAGCCAGTGAGCTGAAGGAAAGGAAAAGAGTGGGATTTGGTTCACCCACTATCTCTGACACGTCCCTCTAAGCTTCATTTCTGACACTTGTGTCTCAAAAGTTGAAAACATTTCTCAACTTTTGTTGGAAGCATCGGACCCACAGCAGTGCAAGCAACCCACATTTCACTTCTGCAACAGATGATGTCACACCATTTAAAGTCTATGGAGACGGACGCAGACGTTGCACGCAGCGCGTACGTGTTAATCTACCGTAAGCGTACTGTTAATAGAGATGGAAGGCATGTGAATATACTTCTGGGTATCATCTGAAAATCAAGCAAACTTGTTAGTGGAAGCTGAGATGTCAGATTGTAAATGTTATGAATGAACATTCTGCCGTTCAGGTGGCAGTGACTGAATCTTTGTATGACGACGAGAGATTTTATTTGCAACTTTTAATGCTACGCTGTAAAGATGGATTGATGTTTAATATATGGCTGGATCAATTTGTTTACCTCATAACACTAACGTGTAAAACAGCATGAAGAAAATAAGAGGACTGATTTATTGCCTTCTGCTCCTGCAGTCTGGTCTGAAGACGGGAAGCCTGCTGGTTCGCCTGGGCAGAGTTCTTCTCCACAGTGCTCTGGTTCTGCTTCTCACCTTCATCATAAACTATCTGACCAAGGTGCCTCTCCTCTTCTCCTCTGACTACGATCCTTCATTTCCTCCTTGTCTCGTCCCTAACCCCCTGTCCCTCTTCCTATCTTTCTCCTGCTAACCTCTCCTGCCTTCTCCTACTGCAGAACTCAAACTTCTCCATCCTCATCCATCTAAATTTTAAAAGTGTGCATCCTCAGCAAATGATGTCAAACCCGTTTATTTACTTGTATATCTGAAGCTTAGAGCTAGACAGTACTTCAGTAACAATATATATCCCAAAATAAAAATTTTCAATAATGATGATGAGACTTTCAAACACATTTTCAGCATTTTGATAGACATCCTATTATTATAAAAAATACTTGACAGAGTTTGTTTGTTTGATAGTAATGTTACATTTCTTGCTGAAGATTTAAATAAAATTTGAACATTAATTTATTTAGTTGACACTTTCACATCCAAACTGTTTTATAGGATGAGGTTTTATGGATTTGGCAGTTTATTTTTCAGAGGTTTGTGTATACAGACATCCTTTTCTGGACATTCTTGGCAGTTTTTCTATGGTTTTCATATTATTTATATCAATATCAGAATTATATCATACTACTGAAACTCAAGACGACCATGTCTGTGTCTGTTTGTTTTCAGAAAGTGCTTCAGCTCCGATCAGACGAGCACATTTTTAAATTCATCAAGTCGAAGTTTGCCTTGGGGCCTACCAGGTACGAGCGCAAAGACACAAACATAACTTTGAATGGTTCTGCTGTTAAAGTCTTACTCTCATCCCTATTAAACCTTTGCAAGTGGTGTAAATATAGTGTTGCAGTTGTGCAAAACTCTTGATTTGATCTGGAGCGACTGCATTATTCAGTAAGCACCAGTGTCGCAGCACCTGCAGTGTTAGTGCGTGTGAATAATAGATTGCAGGGCAACGCCAGCAGACCTCCCATCGATCAGAGCGTGCGTGCGTTAAACAACTCAGCCACAGGATAGCTGCTCCGGGGTGGCAGATAACACCGCTCCCAATGCAGCGACTCACAACTGGCCCAGTTAATTATTCAGGAGACGTTGGAAAATGCGAGGCTGACTCCTTGCTCCATCTCTGCCTCGCCTCGCTCTCATTTTCTCTGACTTACTTTGACTTATTTCTTCTTCCCAGGTCTTTCTAAAATTCAGCCCTCAAGTCTTGCTTTGTGTTTGTAGTATCTAAACACACAGTTAAGGTGTTTATCTGCGTGGTTGTTTGGCACAAACGTTATTACCAGCGTTCTTAAAGAGAAATAAAAAGATTTATCCTATACATGACGGGTGTCAGACTCTATTTTATCCTTGGCCGCATCATCACCATGGTTACCGTCAAAGGGCCACTTATTCTTTACTGTCCCAACCAGCTATGGTGTCTGGACTCAGTTGTTAAAAAAAACAACAACTTAAGTAAGTTTTTGTTGTAAAAGTGTCAAATTTCAAAAATATTTTGAAATTTAAGGGTGATTGCTGAATTTAGCAATATTGCATCTTTTTTCATGTTTTTTGTCATAATATCTCAGATTTTACAAAAAACACATTTTTCTACTGTAAAATTGAGACTTTTGTACTAAAATAATTGTTTTTCTTATTTTTTTCTTCAACAGTCACAGATGTCACAATATTGTGACTTTTTAATGTAAAAATACAAAGTTTTTGTCTGAAAATATCAGCTTTTTGCAACATTTTAACTTAAAATTACAGCTGTTGTGAAATTTCAAATTTTGTATCATTTCAGCTTGTAAAATCTTTTCCAGAGATTTTCTAAATCGTGACTTTTTGACTTAAACTCAACGGTCCGCTTCACCTCAGTTGTTCCACTTTTTGATGTCGGTATCGGATCAAAAAGGCAGATACATTAGAGTCTCGTCCTTGCGTCTCCAGATAATGCGTGTTATGCATGTTGAAGTCATAAATCCAGTTGAGTGAATGACTTTTTAGCGTGCTCTGTGAGAACATTATTTGTAGTTGTCTGAAGAGGTTGTCCCTGTTATTCTGCACACAGAAAACGTAAATGTAGTTGAGAGTTTGGGTTTTTCACCCCCCCAGTTTTGCACATTTTTATCTTTACATTTCATCCATTGCTCTTTGTTTATTCACAGACATTGTCAGATTGACACAGACAGCAACTAATCTGGATGTAAGTGTGGACTCTGACCTTGAACTCGATTCAATTTCTTTTTCCATCTGAGACAACTGACCAAACCACTTTTCTCTCAGCATCATTTTGAGATTTTAATCCATGCTTTTACCGATGCTCGCTTAGATTACGCTAATGGACGGTATTTCGGGATGAGCCAGATGCTATTTTCTCGACTGCAGCTGGTTGTAAACGCTGCAGCTCGTCTTTTAACTGGCACCCGAGAACATGAAAACATCACCCCAGTTCTGACATTGCTACATTGGCTCCGCATTGATTTTAAAATACTTTATTTGCTTTTGAATATCTTTTAAGTCACAGTACTTTATCTTATAATTCTACTCATGCGTTGTTCTTAATTGTAATTTGTTTTACTGTTTCTAACCTATTCTTCTATTGTTTTTATTTGTTTTAATTCTTTTGGTGTCCAGTGCATTGTGTTTAAAGTGTGTAAGAATTTAGTCGAGTTGAGGAGAACTCGAGTTACACATGCACAGGAACGCAACCAGCACCTCCCCAGGACTCCCCCGACACCCACCCCATTTTATAAACGGGAGAAAATAGTTTTATCAGAGAAAACTATTATTTTGTATATTTTTGAGGAGAGTTTTTGTGGAAGATATCTCCATTAAATCTGTTGCTGCCAGAGGAAGATGTAGGTTGACTATCTTATAGGAATTTTAACTTGAAGCAATGATTTCAGTTGTTCATATTCCAAGGACTGATGACTCCTGATGCAATACTCCTGGACCAGATAGGACAATGAAACTCGACTATTGGACTGAAAGACGTCTTTAAGATGAGTGATACCTTTTTCAGCTCATGGAGACGGAGACGAGTTGGGTTCATTGAGAATGAATCGTTTATTTTAGGGAGAATTTCCATTTTGATCATTTCTCCTCTGCCCATAATGGACAGTGTTAAAGGAGACAAGGTTTCTCAGCGCATTGTTCGGGAGTGGGCAATGCGCTATAAATAAACTTGGCTTGCCGCGTCTCTGCCTGAGCGGCTGGAGACGGGATCCAGTCGGAGCATCGCACAGCGAAGGAGATCAACGCATGGGGTTGATTGTGTCATCACGACCAGATAAACCAATCAAACTAATACTGAAATATCCAAGAAGAGGGTTATTTGTTATGTTGACCAACTAACTGCTCGTAACTATGTTCTGTGGAAAAGTAACCAGTGAGCTGAAAGAAAGGAGACGGCAGCTAGTCACTACATTGAGTCGTATAGCGACCGCTATCAGCGGCGGTACGTCATATTCAAAAACACTGGCTTGAGGCAGCTCAGTACTTTGGACGCAACCGCCAGACACAACGCGTACGTATGAATACAGTGTAACGGCTGCGGGCTGCAGTACATGCGCCACCCAGTCATCGGCTGATACTCTACTGTTTCACACTACAAAGAAGTAGTAGCAGTATTAGTAGTAGCAGCAGCAAATATTATTCAGGTTGATACATTTTTATGTATACCCAGTTTGCGTTGCTCAGTAGTTAAAATGAGCTTTGAACATTTTAGCTGTAAAATGCCACACGCAGCAGTACAAAACTGAGGTGGTGTTCACCCAGGGTACCAAACAGGGTAGGACCGCCTCTGAAAGGAGACAGAATCAAATCTGTTTCCCCACATATGATAGTCGACCCACATTCAAAAACATACGAAAAGTCCTCAACATTCTGAACATCTGCGTTTCATTGAAATTCATCTTTTAGAAATGTTCGCCAGAAATTGGGCCAGTCTGAACAATGGATACAAATGACGTAAAATGTATCTCACGCCCCTCCCGTTCTGTCCAAACCAGACCCGACCCGGCCGGGTCCTGAGTTCTAGCTGGGTATCGAGCCGTGACTTCCCACCACTTTCATCGGGTCGGTTCGGGCTCGATATACTGGCGTATGACTTTTTTTAAATAATAGTTTTATTTTATATTAAGCTATAAGCAAAGTCTCTTTTGAGTGGCAGCAAAGGCAGCCAATCAGCATCAAGTGCTTGTATTCCATAATGAGGTTGCCAGTTAAGCCCAAAAGGAAGCCAAATAGGTACAAAACTACACGTTTAAATCTCCCATCTAACAGCTTTCTGAGAGAGGTTTTTAGGAAACTTCTGAGGCATTACAGACAAAACCAAAATTTTATTGTTTATATATCACATCACAGAACAAGAATAAATATCCTGTTCAACCATTCTATGTCACCTTTGAGCTTACCAACATCTTTATCATCTTCTATTGTAGTTTATAATGTGCTGATATTGAGTCCAATCAGGTCTGACAGCCTGAAGGAAACTTTGATGTCTTAGTAAGTGATGAATAAAAAATGAAATCAAATAGACTACGTGTGTTACAGGAAGCTTGTCTTCCTAGATGAACAATTAATACTAAACAAAAATCAAATCCCCACAGTGACAATTTTAGCATCACGCAGCATCAAGAACTTGGAGCAGCTCCAGCAGTAATATGCTCCTTTATGTTTGATGTACAAAGTAATTGCATTTTTTTTCTGGTTTTTATTTGAACAAATGAAGGGACAAAATAATTCCTTCAGTGTTAAAACCCACAAATAATTTTTTTTTCATGTTTTGTTTCATTTAATGGAAATGTGTAAAAATATATACAACCTAAATCACAAAACGTTGAGATATGAGTTATGAAAGTATGGAGATAAAACAGCAATCAAATATTGGAAAAATCACATTCCTCAATAATGTACTTTTGACAGTGAAGTAAAACTCAGGCAGTTTTAAAACAACGTAATGTGTCCGATGCAGTACGCTGTATGCTGTGTACTGATTTTAAGGTTAGTACGTAGTGTCCTATTCTAAAGTTGATGGAATTTGTCTCATGCTGCAGCACTGACGACCGTTTTACTATTTTAAAATTGGAAGAATTCTCTCTGCTTTTCTTCCACTATTGTTCTTGGAAACTGTGGTTGTGGATTGCATTATGGGTATTGTAGTATTTGAGGTAGACTGAACACTTTTATATACCACATACTGGATATTCTGTTGCTTTATCCAAAGCGTAGTGGTTTGTGGATTCAAAGACAGCACCAGTTTCTGCAACAAATCATTATTCATTATTATCCTGCTTAAAATGACATCCTAGTTTTAACATTCTGAAGTACAGGAATGAGTAAACAGTACATTAGGATTGGGAAAAAAATGTTGTAATAATTAAGACTACAGAGAAACTCCACATTAACTATGAAACTTCAACATGACATTTTATAGTTTTATATTTCATGTTGTTGGATCTGCTGTATATAATTTACCAATCCAGGAAGCATGATATCTCCTTTCTTTACTTAATCTTTGTAGAAGAGCAGGAAAAAAAAATAGATCAGGCAAAAATGATGCAACCATCATTGGTTTCAGCTGCTGATTAACACATCTGGTCTCCATCCTTCTTTATGTCCGCTGTCCTGCAGGGATTTTGATGCTGGTCTGTATCTGTGTGAGGAAGCCTTTGGCCTGCTGCCTCTGGACACGCTGGAGCGCCTGGCGGGCACCCTGCTGTTGTACCCCTACGCGGCGACTCTGCTGCTGCTCAGTGGCATGCTGGCAGTGGCAGTGCTGAAGAACCTGAGGTATGTGCTGCTAAAACAGGATTTGCCTGGGGGAGATATCCTCTGGTTACGAGAAAGGGAGTTATTGTTTACCAGGGGAAGATATGGTAACATTCCAGCATCTGAAGTCATCATTCCAACACAGAAACACTGAGTAAATAAATTTAGTCTCTGTGATACCATTAACATGTTTCACTCGTTTGGTCTCTGCTTCTTCATCTAATTTGTTTTACTGGACAGTTTTGTCGCATTTGACTGTAAAATATTCCTCTGGGGAATTTTTATTTATATATTTTTTTAAATGTGGTCTCACTCGGGCCCTACTCTGTGTCCTTTACTCCGTGTCATTCCCCTCTCACCTCCTGCTTTTCTGTCGCCATGCTGTCTCAATAAAGGTAACTTTAGCCCAAAAAGCCTTTAAAAAAACACAGAACCTTAAAGGTGTGTCTCCAAGAATCACTGATCAAATCCTCCATTATCAAGATTGAAAATGACAGTTAGTCCATAGAGGATTTTGAACGAAAGGAGGTTAAGTGTTGCAGGGGTTAACAGTTTTACTTAAGGCTCTGAATCTGAGACTGTCTTTTTGTCCTGCATGAATGAAGCAGACATGCATATTGGGTTAATTGTTGAGTCCAAATTAGCTTGAGCCTTGTGTTTTATGAGCGTCTGTCCCTCTGTGTTAGAGTAAAGCTGCAATAATGAATGGATGGTCAGAGGACTTAAGGAGATGTATCCTTACAGAGAGTAAAGGGATTTTCATCTTGGAATAGGACATGTGGATGGTTATCAGGTTGCTGAATCCCATTGTGGTGGTCACCAGCCCTTCATCTTGGCTTAGCAGTGCTCCTTCATGCTCTGGAAAGCATCATATTTGGCAGCTTCATTTTCCTGTGATGTAAGGTGAGGGGCCACATGAGCTAATCACATTAGCATTTCAGCTCACCCTCTGCTGTTGGAATACTAACCTTTTTTGAAAAAAAAGGGCTGTTTGCCAATTCAAGAATTAATTTAATCCAGTTTAGCTCACCTCATGTAGTTGGAAGAGCCGGATTTGATTGATATTCAAATGGAAGCCAGTGTCCATCTGATGCTGTGTAGGAAGCTAAGTCGTGGGAGGAAGAGCATTGCTTTGGGCCTCTTTCTGTTTGCCTTTGTGCTGATTCCTGCAGACAGAAACGGTCGTGGGTGTGCATCATTACAAGTCCACATGTGTGCAAACTGATAATGAAATGTGAAAAAGAGCTACTGAAATCTGAATAATCTGAATAATATAAATTCCACCCACCTACCCTCCTGCCTCTCCTCGAGCGTCTGGCTGTAATGTTTTATGTATCACTGTTTTCTGTCTTTTTTTCTTAATTTTCTTTTCTCCAGCATGTCTAAAGGAGGTTCAGCAGAGGAGAAGAGAGGAGCTGCAGAAGGACGAGTGGAGACTCTTCGTCCAGATGTGGCCTATAATCTTCTGCACACGCTGCTCTATGGCCTCCTGGCTTTTAGCACCATGAGGTGAGCTATCATCTACTGTGCACAAATATACCGAGATTCACACTTCTCCTTTTCCTTTTCATAACTTCATTAGACATACGGGTAGATTTTTATACACAAGTGCCACTTAAATGCATTTCTCCAACTGCCTTAATGATCTACTTTTTTCTGCAAGTGACATCACTTAAAACAGAAATGTGAATGTCCAGTTGGAATTTTAATGATTAATATTCTGACTCACGCTGCCTGTCTGCTATTGGGAAAGTCGAAGCGCACAAGCTCTGACGTTTTCAGTTACGTGTCCAGCAGAACGTCTGTTATGCACAGAGCACACCAAAACAGTTATAGCTCAGGTTTATATTTACCATCAAGTGATTTCTGAAAGAATGAGCCAAGCAGGTTTTGAAAAGCTGACGTGGCTGGTTGAACATTAATTCTTTGCTGTACAGCTGTGTAATTGTGGCAGAATTCATATTCAGCCTCATTAAAACTAAATTTGTTAATCTCTCACATTAACCTACAGTCAAATGAACACTGAAAGCCAAATAAAAAGAGCTGAACCTAAGTCTGTGTGGCTAAACTTTTTATGCGCCCACTGAAGTATGTCTGGCAGGAATGCTAATCTGTTGGTTACAAAGGAAAGCTTCCACCAGCAGAAAATGTCTTTCTCAGAAAACACCAACAGATGCCCTCCAGATGTGACATATTTGTGTCTGTGCTTACATCATTTTTGATTATGTTCAACTGTTCTGTGTTTTAATGAGGAGGATTAACCTTAAAATGTCTTAATATATTACATGCCGCCAACGTCTCTGGGATCCCAGATAGAAAGTTAGCCAAGTTAGCCTGTATGGTTGAAGTAAGATAGACTGAAGAAGCTATGTTAATATATGTGCACGTTCCCTTCTTTAAAATCATAAATCACATGCACAGTCATGGGGTTATCAGGCAGCAGGTGGAGAACACCCTGAACAGGTTGCAGCAGAGATAAGTGAGTTTAACAACTATTAATGCTCACTCTCATTCCTGATGTCAATCTGAAATCACCATTTAAGAAACCAGAGTACATGAAGAAAACCCACTCATGCAGGTGGGGAACACCATGATGTTAGCAGGAATCTACTTGCATGCTTACCAGCACGCCACCAAGCTGCCCCACATGGTCTTTGTCTGGAAGGATGTTGTTCGGATGTTATTTGAGGGTTACGGTTTGTCTTTACCAGATTTTTGTGTTGCATGCATCATTCTAGGATGAAATTACCCATCACTTCATTTGACATGAAGCGACACACATACAGCTTTATTTTCCCCAAATTTTCTTTTTTTTTTATACACCGATAAATTTATGCTGATAAAGTCAGAGAGGCCAGACTGAGATGGTTTGGACATGTAGAGAGGAGGGACAGTGAATATATCAGTAGAAGGATGATGAGGTGGGAACTGCCAGGCAGTGGAAGGTGGAAGACCAAAGAGGAGATTTATGGATGTAGTGAAAGAGGACATGAAGCTAGTTGGTCTAAGAGAAGAGGATGCAGACTTGGAGGTGCAACGTGCCAAAGGTTCCCATTGTTGTGGTTTGATCAGAATACGATTTCTGAGTTCCCTAAAGCCAGTAACTGTTTAATTTTCTCCATGAAAATATTGCATATTATACTGTACATGCATTTGTCAGACAGGATTTAGAAAGGTATGTGCAGTTCGGATAATACATACACTTCATATAGTGCTTTTCTGTCACAGCGGGGGATTTAAGGCACTGACTCAGATCCTACAAAAGAAAAAAAGAGAAAGCCAAAAGCTTTTAACACAAGTCAGGTAGGGCGGAAACTGACACTTCTGAAGTCAGCATTTTCTCTGAAATGCTGATTTAAAAGTGAAAGGCCAAAAGTGCAGGAAGCCTTTTGTTTCTGTCAGACTGCTTCTTTGCATTGGAGAATAAAAAAAAAGGGAGAAGGAGAGAGAGATAGATTTATTTCTTGGAGGCACAGCACTTTTTTTTTTTGCTTCATCCGTCCCATTTTCACAGCTCCCTCTCTTTACCTTTCAGTAGCTTCTCAGCTTTTTTCTTTTTCTGCATCTTCTGTCCTCCGTTAACTATTGTTTGATTTATTTGGTGGTCTGCTGTAGAAATAGAAAGCACTTAAAGAATTAAGTGTTTTAGTCACTAAAACAAATTCAGCCACGTTTAAATCCACTTCACTCGCCTATTTTGCTTGATCATAGTCAGTCATGTGCTTTACATCTTAAAGTCAATGCATTAAAATTTAAGAGCTGATGTAAAATCCGTCCTTGTACCACAGAGAGGGCGACTTCTTTTCTGTTTTGACTCTTCGCTACAGCTGATACACCAACTCCAACTCCACTTCCTCCCCCTTTTTCCTCCCCAGAATGAAATATATCTGGACCGGCCACATGTGTGTGGTGGCGGCCTATGGAGCGTGTGGCGTTGAGGTGTGGACTCTGCTTCTCAACACTCTTCACTGCAACACTAAAGTTCTGGTAAGAGCCTTCAACTGTACCTCCAGCTCCAAATCTGAAAGACACTTTTTTTTCCTCCTTGCTTTAAGTGTGAAGTGTGAATACTTAATTAATTTTGGGCAGAAGTTGCACTCATGACAAGTGTTTTTGTGTGCTGGTTTGTTGCGAAGATGAAACATCATGCTGCATCATTTCCATTTGAGCCACTAGGTGTCAGTGTGGTCATAAGACGACGACAGCAAGGATCAGATAAATGATAGTTGGAAGTAAAAGTGCTCTTATCTTTGCTTTACCTCATTCTGTGCTTGTCTTATATATATATATATATATGTATATTTCTGAGTCCCTCTGACTTTTTTTTTTTTTTTTTTTTGATTTTGATAGATTATGTTATTTCATTTCATTATCATTGTTTTCTTCCTCTTTTCTTGCAGTTAAAGCTTGTCAGATATGTCGTTCCTCTGCTGATGATTGGTTTCCTGTATTACAAGGTATGCCTCTTTTTTTCTTTTTTTTCTCTTCCTTTTTTGGGTATATAATATTTATTTCTCCCTTGGCTGTCTCATTACTGAGCCGGGGTCAGTTTTATGCAAACAAAGAGCAAATGCTAAGAGAAAAAGAAGTAGAAGTTAAGGCAAATTTAGTCAAAATAGGGGACTTAAACAACTGCTTGCCTTTTTGTTTGTTGTTGCAGTTAGAGAAGTGTGAATGGCTGTCACATACGCTGGTGCATTCAGTGCAGTAATGAGATGTTATTTAAGATGCTTCAGTAGGTCTGATTCTCTATTTCGTGGCTTAATGAACACTAACGCAGGCTTTTCTTTCACCAGTTGTCTTCTTTTGCCCCCCCAGTTCTGGCCCAAGCTCATGGAGGAGTTATCAGAACTGAGGGAGTTCTATGATCCCGACACCGTGGAGCTCATGACCTGGATTAGGTACAAGCACACATGCTCAGACTCACACCTACCGATCTACAGCACGCATTATACTGATGCACATTGAACAGCTTGTTTTAGAAGATCAAGCTTCATTTTTCTGACGGTCTTGATTAGCCCGAGTGCCCGTGCACGCGTATGTCTGCATTTGTTTGTGGAGGATTCAGACTGATGAGTGATGAGAGCCGATGGGTCGCCATGAATAAGACATGGTGCTGCTGGAAAGAGCCCAGCTGTTGGCAGCGCTTTAACCCACCTCGGGGTTTCTGCGGCCACAATTTCGATCAAGAACATCAGCCTGATGGGAGCTGAAATGCAGCACTGATTTGGAATGGCTCCATGTTGTTGTTGTTGTTGTTTCTTTTCTGTGTTTGTGTGTGTGTCTGCCATTTTCTGGTCATCAGGTTGAATGTGGAATGCAGGGTGTTGGTTTAGCAGGCTGCGGTGTGTACATTTATCTGTGCAGCCTCAATAACTGGCAAAAGATGCAACATAAACCTTATTCTATTCACCAGTTATACCCCTGTTACTGTGAGAAGTGAGGTCAGCTGGAGTTGGCGAAAGGGTCAGTTGGTGTCAGCTGAGCTGCTTCTGTAGTTTGGTTGAACATTGGAGAGAAACTGCCCAAAAGATCTTTCAATTCAGAAAACAAAAATAGAGGGAACATTTTTAGATGAGCTGAGAAAAAAAAATCAAAACAACAGACTCTTTAAACTTATTTTTGAATATGTAACGAATTAAATTGAACTAAAAATAAGAGCCTGCGCATGTTCATGTATTTATGAAGGAGGACATACTCACACAGTAGCAAAGATGTCTGTCACACGAGCCCACACAAAGACAGTGGGATGATTTCACTTTTGAGAGTAGCGTTGGATCACATGGCTGTAGATCAGGGGTGTCCAAATCCAGTCCTGCAGGACAGCTGCAGCACCACTCCTGATTCAGATGAATAGATCACCATCAGCTTCATCAGTGTTTGCACCACACTGTGAAAGATCTAAGACATGCAGGACAGCGGCCCTCCAGGACTGGCTTTGAACCCCCCTGAACTAGGTGATAGTACCTGTTTGTTCCTCTGTTTTTTTAAGTCTGGGGTTCCAGCGGAGCTGAATCGAGCTGAAAATTAAACGTCACCAGATTGGAGGCCTCTGATTGGCTAGAGATTGAAGTAACTGAGGAGTTTTAAGAGCAACTCCTTCGAACCCGCCATATTTAAAACCAGACAGCAACAAAGGCACGTTTTACTTCTACAAACATAGTTTGATGTCACTCACCAAAGACGTTATCAGAGTTTTGGAAAATTTTGCAAACCTTTGATCATTAAAAAAAACTACAATTTTGTTTTAAAATTTCATAAAAAAAATTGCACCCTTTATCATAAAACAGAGTTTTGTACTTTCTTAACAACCAAGACTTATCGTACAATCACAAATGTCACAACATTTTTGACTTTTTGACTGAAAATGACTTTTTTTGTTGCAAAAATTAAACTTTTTGCATCATTTTGACATACAATTACAAGTCGTAAAAAAAGTAAAGTTTTCTCTAATTTCAGCCCTGTGTCCTGAAATCATGAAAATCTGTCATTAAAATAAGTAAATTTTGGAGGGGGTACGGCGGTGCAGTCGCCTCACAGCCAGACGGTCCCGGGTTCGATTCCTGCTGGGGACTCTGGGGACACTGTGGGTGCTGGGGGTGCGTTTGCCTCTCTGCGTCTTCAGCACATCAGCAAAAAAATATGTAAATTTTCTTTAAAAATAAACTTTTTTTGTTAAATCTTTTGCAGCTGTTTACTTCATCATGAATTTTTGACATAAACCAGCTGCTCTCCACATCTGTTATTCCACTTTTTAATGTCAGCACTGAATCAAACGGGTATTGAAATCTTGTCCAGAATCCATGAAATGACAGGCTGGGTTTGGCCCGCAGGCTTTGGGTTTTGACACGTTACTTAGTGAAAAACCCTTAAAGTGGAGTCCAGTAGGTGCTAGTGGAAAGGACCTATAAGACATTGAGGACTAGATTTGTCATAGTAACTCGCCATTATAAGGGTCCTTACAACCATCCTGCCATCATTGTAGTGATGACAGTTTTTTTAAGAAACGAAATGTGAGCTCATTCAATTAGACGGATCATGTAATGGCTATGAAGGAGGGAGGAGGATGGATAGTGAGACAGTCTGAGTCTATTCGTCTGGGGACACGGGGCCCTTTCCCTCCACAGCTAATTTCGTGGGGCTCTGAGGATTAGGGCCTGCCTGACACTTACCTGAGAGCAGGATGAAGCGCTAATCCTCTCGCTGCTGCGTTAATTATAATCCAGATCACTGTGTTAAGATGTGGAAGGGGGCTCATGTTACACATTACCCTGCAGGCTGAGGCTGTTCGGTTTTTTGTGGAAAGTTCACGGGGGACTGTCAGACTGTTTGATGATGAGAGGGAGCACGCGGTCAGACGGCGTGTCTCATGACCAGCTGTTGTGTTTACATAAAGCTGTTGAGGAATTAATGTGGTTCTTGCAGCATCGGGGGAATGTTATACGGCTCTTTAGAGAAAAATATAGACTCACTGGAGAATGCTGAAGTATCTTCAGTCGTATCTTTACAATATTTGAAACCAGAATCGAGATTAGATCAGGGACGGGATAAAGATGTTTTATAGACGGGATTTCGAGATTAGATTTTTTTTAGATTGGAGTTAAATGGTCCTCACAAGGGGTAATGATTTGTGCCGTCTGCTTTCATCATTATAATGATGTCACTAAAGACAGGTTGATGCGGGGATTATCACAATTCCCTTGGCGGTGTTTCATAAGCTGCATCTTCATGGAGGCGAAGAACTGTGGTGTCGGGTAACGTGACGGCAGCTGGTAAGAGTTCCTGTGTAATTTGCACAGCAGTAACTTGCACATTTCTTCTTAATAGCAGCAGTGACTCCGCGGCTCAGCTGTAGGCACATACAGTACTCTGTTCTAAGTGGACAGTCAATAAATCAATAGCGGTGCCTCGTTTTTCAACTGCCTCCAACTCTTGACTTAGTTGTTTAGTGTTCAGATTTTAAAGTGATGCCAAATCAAATGTGTTGTCGCTCTCTGACTCTTCCTGAAAGTATCTCATCTTTAACCTCTTTCAGATGCACATGTGCACTCTACTGCTGTCAATCAAAGGTAAAAATTCAGTCATTATTTTCTGCTCTTCTCTCTGACATGGGCTCAGTGTTTGGCAGGAACGACTCAAGGCTGTGCAATCATTAACAGGTGCAGCGCAGAGAGAAGAAGCTTAAGATGATGTGCATTATAATATAAACATCTGATTCCACGACTCCCAGGGACCTGCAGGGTCTGAGAAAGAGACACACATATTTATATATATTTCCCATGCATCCACGCTCCAGTCATGCCCTACCCCTGTGGGTCAAGATATAGCACGTGCATTTGAGAATTATGAAGTGTGCGGTGGAAATAATTAATGGGAGCTTTGACAGCAGTTTTGCTGCAGATTCAGGAGGCTCATCTGGCTATTCAGCATGGAGATCCATTCAGCAGGAACAAGTCAGCATATTTGAGTGAAACACTGACTTGTTTACACACCAGTTCTTCTTAAACATGAGAATGAGTTTGTGACCATGACTGGAATGTTGCTTAGATTTATGCAACTCAAGTAGAATCCTGATGCTGACAAGAAGCAGTGAAATGGGTTTTAATTAGTAGAAAAATAATGTTGTTGGTCAAACAGTTTCACCAAAAAAATGTGAGCAAAAATATTTTTAACGTGAACTCTAATCACCAGTTTGGAATTAAAAATCGAGGGAACCAGTGAAGAGTCAGTGAAGATGTTTTCTCTAATTTCTCTTTATTTCATCACCTTCCAGGTTTCAGCACAGACTGTAGGCGTTTTTTATTTTTCACGAATGCGTTGCAGGTGGTATTGTCTGCACTTAAGTCAGAGATCAGTCTGACCAAAGACGACAGGAACATCAAAACAAAACTGAGACGGTTGAACAGCCGTCCCAGTTTGAGCAAATCTGCTTTAGCCGCTTTTATGAACTACAAGATTTGCTATGTGTTGTTACTTCGCATTGAAGCAGAGTTGACATAATGCTAAGACGGATCGACTCTTTTGAGGATTGTTCAGGTGCATTTAGGTGGATTATTTGTTCACTTGTGGCTGTGTCTCAGGTTTCCAGGAGTATGCTGTTGTCTTAGGAGAACCTTGATAATGGTGCAGGTGGAAGGGGAGTAAAATGAAGGTGTCAGAAGTTTAGATGGCTACTCTGCAATGAGGAACTTCTTGTGCAGTGTAAAAGCAGGGTCGTATCCAGAAAAGAATTATACGTATTATCTTCAGAAGACCACCTCCTCAAGCTTTCGTCTTTTAAAAGATGAAACAGCAGCACTGCTATGTGTGTAATTTGTTAAATGCAGAATACAAAACTCAGCTAAAAACCTGTCAATAAAGGGTTGATAAGTATCAGGAGACTAGTTAGTAGGGGTGTCCTGAGGGTTACACCTACTTCCTGCCTGACATAAACTGTAATTGTTCACAGTTCACATCCCTACTGGTTAGGTTTTCAAACCATTTTCCAGGTAGACAAACTGGATCAAATTCCCTTGGAGGAGTGAGACAATCCAGCATTTCAAAGTGGAAGATGGAGAATATCGTCCTGCTGGAGGTTGGTGTCCGTAGTTGAAGACAAGAGCGATGCAATCAAACCCACGGTGAGACAGCTGTGGTATTTTCTTTATTTGTGGGAGTGTGTTTCCCTCACTGGAGTTTAAATTAAAGGACATCACTCTGAGCAGGGAGAAGCAGTACTTCATCCTGCTGCTGCCTTAAATCTTTGCGGAGGAGACTCTTACTGCAGCAGGATAAAGAACCAGAATTCTGTTCAGGACCAAGAAGAGCAAGGTGCAGTAGAGGAGTACGGGCAATGCAAAGCTATATACTGACTAGTATACCAACTTATTTTTCAGTCATAATAGAGTTTGCCTACTTTTAAATCCTCTCTGATGTGTGTCACTCAGTAATGTGTCGACGTGTCCTGCCTGTCTCTGCGGCTCATTATTTTCTGCTCCTATTTTCTCCCAGATGTCAGTCAGCGGCGCATATGTGACAATATGCAGCTAGCACTGGTCCTATTCTGGTCAACGCGTACAGAAGACCAATCCTGGGCAACTTTTCACCTGTCTGTCTGTCTTTCACTAGTTTGGTTAAGTGTATTCACAGGAAACCCCCAAACACACGGGGGGCCAGTCTTTTATCTGAGCCTAACGCTGCTGATGTTAATCTATATGCAGAGCGATTCAGTAGCAGCGGCGTGGTTTAAAGTCTTGTGAGAACAGTTAAAGTGGTTTATCTGCCAAATAGATATTGGTCTTTTCATTCTCACTCAGAGAGGAGGGATTATTAAAAAGCCATAAACTGTGCTTGTTCATCCAACTAATACTGACATTTTTATTGGAGAGGCAGTCTCACCGTTTCATCTTGTCTGGGAAAAAAAGTTCTCATAGGTTCATATATCACCTCTCAGTTTTTCCAGCTGACTCTAGATCAGTGCTGACTGAAGTTTAGTTTCTCCTTTCTTGCTCTGTCATTACAACTAGAATTAGAAAACATCTGCTGGATTTCAGCCACTTTGCTGTGTTACAACCAATAAATGTAGAAACTATGGATGAATGATCAGGTCATGTGGCCCGTAGATTTGAGAGCCTTTGAAGCCCATTTTTCCTCAAAACCACGCGGCACCATGTTGCAAAGCAGCGGGACAAAGTCGGAATTAAAAGTCAAGAATTAAGAATTTCATTTCCAGATTGATTCATGGACACAGAACCTGAAATTGGGTGGAAGAGTTTCCTCTTTTTGCTTTTTGATTTTAAGAATAAAAATTGAATACCACCATTTTCCTGTTGACGATCAAGAATCAAAAACTGAAAAAGTCTCTGGTTAAACCTTGACGAAACAGGTTTTATTTTGCATACTTTGAATTTTAGACTCAGTTCAAAAACATGAAATGGAGGGCAGCTGCGTAGCCTGTGGTTAAAGCAGGCGGCCGTATGCAGAGGCTCAGTCCTCATGCAGAGGTCGCGGGTTCGACTCCCACCCTTTGCTGAGTGTCTGCCCCTTGTTCCTGCCTCTACCTGACTATCAGTAACGGCCACTAGTGCCAAAAAAAAAAAAATGTATATATATATACATACATATATACGAACGGTCCACAAGACTGAATTTGATTTCAGTATTTAATTGGTCGGGTTTACTTTTCCGTCACTTGTCAAAGTGAGGGTAATGTAGTGAAACCATGACAGTGCTGGAACTACAGACAAATTTGATTTAGGATTTATTCAACACCAGTTTGACACACGTAGAAACGTCCTGCTGCAGCAGATGGAGACTTCCTGCAGTGATCAGAAACGAGGATCAGAAGGTTCTGGGACACGATCTGAAGGGAAAAGACATCTGTCAGACGCAGAGCTACAGAGAGCTTTGGTTGGGTTGATATATGAAAACTGGTTTTATTCAGATTTACACATCGCCAGGCTGGACCATCATAGTTCTGACTGGGCGTCTGTGTGTAAAACAATTTTTGATACATTAATCCAACCAAAACCATCAGCGCGTAAGACTGAGATGTTTTACTGCGGGATGTTTCTGCAGCTGCTGCCTCTGCAGCTCAGAGTCCCCGTAGACGCGGTGAAGGAGCGCTGGTGAACCAGAAGCTCCGTCGGTCACACCTCGCTGACGACAGATAGTCGTGAACTACGATCGATCCGACTAAAACCCTCCCCAGCTCTGCGTCTGACACTGCAGGACGTCTCCATCTGCTGCAGCGGGACGTTTCTGCGTTTGTTAAACCAGTGCTGGATAAATTGGTTTGTAGCTCCAGCGCTATCATGGTTTCACTACTTACTCTCACTTTGACAAGCGGAACAATTCCCGGGTCAGGTAAACCCGACCAATTAAATATTGGAATCAGATTCGCTCTTGTGGTCTGTTTTTCTGTACTTTGATGCGAGTCTTAAATTGGCAGTAATATGTTGTTGTTTTTTTGGTATCTGATTCAAAAACAAATGGTCCAATAACCAGTCACGTTTTCATTATCTGAATTTTGATTATCATTTGAAAATGGAAAGAAGGAATGATACAAGGAATCAGGCACTTTCCTGTTTTTCTTTTACCAATTTCAAAACAAAATAGGGATCATTTTCTGTTTTTCATATTTTTAATATCAAAACGGAGAACAGATGGGCGTGGCATACACCGACACGTGTCTAATCTTCACATGTACCATGTAAACCACGTGTAGCTCGTGTGCCCATGGATCTCTAGTTTTCTTTTTCTGTACGAAGAAGAAAGAAGGAAAAGAAACACAAACTTCTGGAATTAGTCTTGACAGTTGGACGCTGAAACAGCCACAAATAAATCGAGTAAGGAGCCCTGTACACTGACCTCAGTCTAACATCATCCTTCTTTTCATTAAAAAAGATGTTTTTATCCCCTCTTAGTGATGTAATCATTATCACAGTGAAAGTGACAATAAGTGCTGATTACTCCTCTTATCATTTGTTTCTTGAGTCTAAGTACAGACTGCAGTCGTGGCGCCGTCATTTGTTAGGATTTCACGCTTCTATACCACAGCAAGATGGCGGCAGCGCTCAGATGTTCAGCACGTGACTGGATGAGCGTACGACAGCGTTTTCAGCTCTTTTGTCCTTTGTATGTGTCCCTCTCCTGCTTCCCGTCACCCTTTGTTGTATTTTTTTTGAATAAGAAACATTTAGCCTCATCATCAAATTAAGAAATTGAGTCGGGATCTCACTGATCCAGAGGTGGCTCATAGAGGAACAGAGCAACAGAGGGATGTTGAAAAGTCTTCACGTAGATCGCCCGTATGAACGCTGCCAGTCACTGTCTGCATCTCAGCATCAGTCACCATCGCCGTGGAAACTCAGGAGCACTTCTTCAGGGTGTGAATCAAAACTTTAAAAAAAAGAAGAAAAAAAAGGTTTGTAATTCAGTTGAATTCAGCTTTATTTATATCACGTCTGTTTAAACACAAATTGTCTCTACGACTGTGCTCATCAATCCTGGTCCTCAGGACCCCCAACGTCCTGCGTCTTTTAGACATTCCCCTGCTCAGGCACACCTGGCTCTAATTAGTTTCTCATTAACAGACTTGAGTAGACCTTGAAGACGAGCTGATGACCATCCAGTCACCACTGCTCTAGCTGTTTTTCAGAGAACCAGAGCATGACACCGAGCAAATATTATTAAATATTAAGCAACGGAAGCAATGGCAAGGACAAACTCTTTTTAGATGGAAGAAACCTTGAGCAGGACCAGGCTCATGGGGGGACCCTCCTGCCGAAGGCCAGACGGATAAAGGAAGAAAAGAGGAGGGAGATGGGCCAGAGAGGATGAAGGACAGAGAGAGGAGAGGAAGCAAATATATTGCCAGTATTATACAGGACAATATACGAGGTGTACGTGTTCACGTTATGACTGATCTATCATTATTTAATGTCCTACAGAGACAAATATGTAAACGGGTGTAGGCAGTAAACGCTGGGATGGTCAGCAGGTTAGCATGTAGCTCTGGAAGCTCTGGTCTGCAAACATACTGAATGGGAGGTGGCAGGGCAGAAAGGGGAAAAACTAAAACTACCAGAATAATGGAGCATATTAAGGTGTTCTTAATTAACAACTCATGGTTGAGGTGAAGGAAGGAAAGAGAAGAAGTGGAAAAGAGGGGAGGGGGGTCATGTTGATGTCCCTCTGCAGCGTAAGCAAGGCACCTGAAACCCCCGCCTGCTCCCCAGGCGCTGCACCGTAGCAGCCCACCGCTCTGGGTCGAGTAGCCCAGATGGGTTAAATGTGGAGGAGGAATTTCCCCACGGGGATCAATACTAGTTTATCACAAAATTTAAAAAAAAAAGCTCGGGTTACATCACGGTTTTCTTGAATTGGTAACAGCTCATAAGTAGGACATCAGCCTTGGCACGCTTGTCACATTAATAAGAATCATAACACTGATACTACATGATCTGGTGAGAAAACTGATAGTTCACTTGATTTACTTGTATTGCACGTCAGCCATGGCCATCTCAAGACTTTCAGTTCACTTGAATTCAATAAAACTTTATTAATTCTTGAAGGAACGTTATATTTTTGCAGTAGAAAGGCAGGCAGTCGGGAATATAAAGTCACCATAAAGAAGTAATTGTGGAAGATTATAACTGAGGGTAAGAATGGTCTGTTGTAGCAGTGAAGCTGCAGAAGCTCTGGGTGAGGACTCCTGTGGTGCGTAGGAGGAAGTTCAGTGGTGTCTATTATGTTTCACAACTCCGGCAGCATTCGTCTCTGGGCATGCAGCTCCAGGAGCAACAGACACAGCCTCTTTTCAGGGGTCACTGAATGAAACCTACAAATATCTTATTGACAACACCTTTACAGATGATTGACATATCTCATGTGTGGAAAGGGCTTGCTTGCACATGACAGCTTCCAGATGTTTGTCATGGTGCAGACTCACATTTGTAGAGTATTTGTGTATTTTCTCCTGTAGATAGCTGCTGTCTTTAAATGCAGATTTTTTATTTATTTTTTTGTCAGAAGCTCTTTCATGGCATCAGTATGTCCCAATTACAGCAGCAGATCATAAAGCAAAAATGTGGGCAGAAAAAGCTTGGAAAGTCAGAAAATAAACTAAAGTGAAATTCAATCAAACTTTTCTGATGACTGCATGTATCTGTGAATAGCCTCAAAACTTTTTCATTTCCTCCTTCCCTTTCACTGCACTGATTTTTTTCCTCCCCTCCTTTCTTTTCTTTGTCTTGTTTTACACTCAACAGCCTGTAAAAAAAACAACTATATATATATATATATATATTTATATGTTGTTCATCAGAAGCTCACTGTGCATTACATAATCAGAATGTTTATGGAGGTGAACGATGTGCCTCATCTGTGTTTGCCCACAGCACAAAGACCCCCAAGCAGGCGGTGTTTGCTGGAAGCATGCAGCTCCTGGCCGGCATCAAGCTGTGCACAGGGAGAGTTCTCACCAACCATCCGCATTATGAAGATAAAGACCTGCGGGAGCGAACCAGACAGGTACTGCTGCCTGCAGCCCAGCGTCACACACTCACACGGACACAGCAGCTCTCTCAGTGCTGTGGAAACTGTCAGAGAGGCTGCAAGACTAAATAATCAATGGAAATGGACAAGCAGAGAGCTGTTAGCTGGTACTGTAGTTGCTGCTGTAGATGCTCACACAACAGTCCACTGTGGAGGCTGTGTAACTTTAAAGCAGCACGACAGAACTTGAAAAACATTTTAGTGATAGCTCAGCTAACAACATCAGAAATCGAACTTCTACCAAAGCCTCAGGACTATGTAAGCAGGCCAAAATCCCGCTCACGAGTCAGTATTGGACCAGCATAAACATGCTGGGGTGAGCTGAGGGAAGCAGAGCGCTGCTTGCTGTTGGATCTTTGAATCATTTTATTTTATCCTTCCACGTCCTGGGCGTTTGAGTTTGGTTGGTATTAGGCTGTATTACTGAAGTTCTTTGTTTGCTCACTGGTTCATAGTTTATTTCGTTAAAGGAAGCCGGGAGATGGAGGCTTCGATAGCTAGCGTGCTGTTTTACTGGTTTACTCCAACAGTCATGATCGACCACGTGGCAGCCTCGTTGCATAAATATAAATACGCGCTGAAAACGCAAACTAAAACACTCGTTTTTTTGTTTTTATTTTTTGTCACTATTCTCATTTATATTTGTGGTGTGGCCGGAGTGTGATAATGTATAATGTGTAGCAAACTCTACTTTCTCTGAGCCTCAGGGTTCGACAGTTCTACCCGTCAGCTGGTCAACAAATGCTCGCGTGTTGCGTTGCTCCTAGCGAGGCTCACATGGCAACAGTATTTACGCCTCTCAGCCAGAGAGGGGCGCTAAAGAGCACAACCTTACGTGGCATTGCTTTAAAGACTGCCATTGCAGAAGCGTGTTTACAGCTCTGCATTTCCTCAACTGAATGAAGTGAACACTGTCACTCAATTATTTTCTTATCGATTAATCTGTCGATTATTTTTGCGATTAATCTGTGAGACTATTTTTTTCCACTTTTCCTTTCATCATTCTGTTAAATGCTATCACATGATTATACATTTAACCATTCTCATAATTTACGTTTAAATGTGAAAAAAATAAAAATAAAAATTAAGCCGTTAAACAAAGCAAAAGTGTCTTTATTTGGTTTGTACAGAACAATCTTCATAAATCTGACATAACTCATCCACAACCCAAAAGCTGTTTTTTATAGAGAGAAGCAAAATATTTAAGATCAATTATGCCCAACAAAAAAGAAAAGAAACCGGCAAGCAAAAAGCTCACAAATACGACAGCTCAACATAATATGAGCCAAGCATTTCAGGGCACATTTTTAATATGTGAATTAGAGTTTGAATGACAGTCGAACTCGTCTCTAGTGTCCCTCTGTGTGCACCGTACTTTTGTAATGATCCACACATGCACATTACAGGTGACTGTGAACGCAGTTACACTGTGGTTTTCTTTCTTTTTCTTTCTTTTACTTACTCTTTTACTGAGGGTCAAATTATCTTTATTATAATTATTATCTCTGACTATGATATATTTATTATTTCAAAAAACAAACAAACAAACCCAAAAATTGTAATATAATGAATTCTAAAGTGAATTTGAGCACCACATTTGGTTAGTGGTGGCTGGTTTTCCAGAGCAGAAATCAGACTCGGAGCATCTATGTGACCACGCAGAATAGAAGTGATGCTATAAACTCAGTTTTAGCTCATTTTGTCCACTTAAGTTCAGCGTTTGTCCACCGTGTCCTGGCTGCAGACTCCTTTTCTACAGCTGTCAAGTTTCCTTTCTTATGACTGACATCTGCAGCAGTTACCTGAAGTTCTACTTTCTCTTCCTCTCTTGTAGACATCCCCCTTTTCTTCTCCCAGGTTCACATGTTCTGCAAAATAAAAAGTAAAAAAAAAAAAGTTTAAAAAATGCTTTGGGATCAAACAGATACCTTTGCTTAGACTTCAGGTGCTCACGCTGGACAACAGAGCAAACATTTATATCGCAATATATTTCTGAATTTTGGTCAGTGCGATAGAATTCCGATATTAATATAAATAATGTGAAATGGCTAACATATAAAAAAAAGGATGACTGTACTCAAAAACCTTAAAATAGCAAATCCATAAAACCTCATCTTATAAAACTTTGTAATGTTTCAAATGTGAAAATAAATAAATCAGTGTTCACATTTTATTTAAATCATGATCAAGAAATGTGACATGACCATCAAACTGTCAGGCATTTAATAAGTTAGATTAAAATAATTAAAAGAAAATCTGTTTGAAAGTCATTATTATTGAAACATTTTATATTGCGTTTTTTATTGTAATTAAATTATTGTGTAGTGATTTGTATTATATTGATGTAAAGGTGACTCTAAGTGTGAGCTGTGATACTAAGAAGCAAATCTAAAATAAATAACTAAATAAAATAAATCCAGAATAAGCTGTCGGGGATCTTTCCAGAGCTTGTTGGTGCTTTTAAACCCGTTTTGTGCAGCAGCAGCTGCAGCCGAAGCCTCGTTTCTGCATCATCCATCTCAGAGATCATGAAGTAGAAACAGTCTGCAACGCCGTGACCTTTCGCGCTTCTGTGAAGGAATATCGGACCAGAGCAATGGGCCGTGTGTATCTATGCTGAAAAGATCTATGTGATATAGAAGAAGTGAAGCAGTCGCCGTGTGAGGGTCTATGAAAGGTGTTTCCAAGCATCTTCAGCTGCACAACATAATTATGTAAAAAAACAAAACAAATGCAATTATTTATTTACTCATTTTAAATACTAATTATTTACGCCTAAAGTCATGCAAAGTGATGTTTTTGGCTTTTATAAATTTTCATATAACAGATGTTTTTGAATGGATGATGGTCAGGTTGTCACATTTTTTTATTCCTTTTCATTTTTCTTTCCTTGACATGAAGACACTTAATGGAAAATGCAGTTTGAGTTTTTAAGCTTTTAGTTTGTGAAAGAATTCCATAAAGTTCACAGGAGTGGACACTTTTACATGGCAGCTTTGTTCAGAGCGCCGCTTTAAATGACTTTAAATGACTCATCAGCCTGATGAACTGTCAATGACTCTTAGAGACAATTACCGAGTTATTGATTACTGTGTGATGCGAGTAATTGTTTATACACATTGTATGTGTGTGTGCATATTTTAATAAACTGTTTAGTAAATAGGTTTGACTGTGCGATTTCAGAGAAAAGGTGTTAATAGGTGTCCAGAAACCACAGAAAACGGTCTACATTAATTAACTAAATGGCATTTTTATCTTTTCTAACCATAAATTTGAGTGATAATGAGGAAACTGGAACCTTTGTGTGTTATGGTTCATTAAATCACTCACCAGTCTGGTTTTCCACTGCGGTCGTTGTTCTCGTCTGTATGTATTTATAAATATTTACAAATACTCTTCGCGGTTGTAGTTGGTGCGTCTGCTGTGGACATCTGGAACGAATGCTGATCAATAAAGCTGCAGATGAGCAGAAACGCTGATTAGTTTCTGTTGTGAAGCTGCTGCAAGTTTTCACTGACATTAAAGAAATAAGTGTTCAAATAAAGCGTTGAGGCGTTTTCAATTTCTGGTACTGTACAAAGCGGATTCTTTCTAAAATATCCTTTTTTTTCTTTGCGTAAATGCTTTTTTGTATTATTATCAGTCTTCTCTTTCACCTCCTCATGTGGTAAAGCACACGGAGCTCAGGAAGCAACGGTGGAACAAATTAGTTTCGCTGTTTGTCATTTTTCGTCTGCGTCTTTGTGCCGCGCGCGTCTTCCTGAGCAGGAAGTAATGTGTGGGTTATCTCCTGGGCGGCTGAGCCCGTGTTTTCCATCCCAGCGGGAAGTGAGCGGCGCTGAGCTGCTGGCAAGGCCGGAGCCTGGCATGGAGCTTATTAATGATCCACCACACACACACACACACACTTTTTACGCTGTGTGTGTGTGTACGTTTGAGGAGGAGAGCTGCATTTTCAAACATCTGTAATTTAATGATGCTCCCACTTCTTTCTTTACTTCTTCTGTGTGGGGCTTAATTTCTGCCACTGGAAGAAAAAGAAACCAGTGGATCCATGTAGAATAGTTTTATCTGCTGGTTATGTTCTAGATCAAACTCAGGCTTCCTCCATACTGTCGGTTATCTAACATGAGAAGTTAGCGTGTTTTATCACTCGGTGCTCTTTGAAATAATCTAACCAGTTGATTCAAATTACGTGTTTATTCTTTTTTCTGTTGAAATGACAGCAAATAAGTTGCTTTTGTACGTTATAGCGCACGCTGCAGAAATGTATCATTCAGGTAAAATGGTGAGTGGTTGTTAAATAATGATGTTTAAAATTAGCAATCATTTCACAGAAGATGTCATTGATTGCATTAGATATGCTCTCTTCTTCCAACTGTCTGCATGTATATTAATGGTTCATACCAAAATCAGGCAAAACCATATAAATATATATGCAGTTTAATCTTGCAGCAGGGTTAGCGTTAGGACAAACAATATTAAAATTTATGCACAGAAAAACTTAGCATATTAAGTAAAATAATTAAACAGATGTCAGTATTCAGCTTGAATTTAAAGGCCAACGAGATGAGTCTTGAACAAAGACTTGAACGTAGCAAGAGTTTTAGAAGTTCTTATTTGTAATGATCAGCGGTTGCAGAGAACAGGACCGGCGATTGAAAAAGGCTCGGTCACCTCTGTGTTTAAGTTCAGGTCTGGGAACATGGAGAGCATCTGGCTGGACATCAGTGAAATCTTAAAATCTATCATGAAACAAACAGGAAGCCAGTAGTGGAACGATGTGCTCAGGTTTTCTGGTTCCAGTTAAGAGCCGGGCGAAGCCAGCGAAGGGACGATAAAGAATTACAATAATCCAGCCTTGTCGTTGTAAAAAGCATGTATGAGTCGTTCAGAATCCCTGTAGGACACTTTAACCAACAGTCTCATCTGGAAGAAGCTTCTTTTCACAACAGAACTAATCTGGTTATCAAATTTAAATGATCAAATTACATTCAAGGTTTTAGCAGATTGATAAATTGACTCCAAGGAGCAAAGAAAAGGAGCACACTTCCTTTGCTGTTCAGCAGAACCAAACATAATAATTTCTGTTTTCTTTTGTATTGTTATTATTTAATTGTCAAAATTAATGTCCAACCAGTTGTTAAAATCATAAATAAAGTTTAACAATATCAACAATGAAAGGACAGAGTTAGGGTTAGGTCCAAAAAATTGACCCCAAAGGAGGCTCATAGAAAGAAAACAGTGATGGGCCCAACATGGAGCCTTGAGGTACTCCACCAGAAGATCACAGAAGACCAGAACTCCACCATCTGTACAGAAAAGCTCCGGTCGGTCAAATATTACTTGAACCAGTCACGGACTGTACCTTTAATGCCCACTAGTGTCTATCTTGCTTGTGTCCAAGACACGATACACCCAGAGTACACCAGTTGCACCATGGGAACAAGCCCAGTTATGCTGCTGGTGTGCTCTGGTAACGCTGTTGCTGTACCAACCTCATGTTTGCTACGGGTGAACAAAACCTGAGATTTGCAATACTTTTGTTTTTTGTTTTATCTCATAATTGTATTCATTCACATTTGACTTTAGTCTGAGTTCTAACTGAATCTAAACCAGCGCTCATTAAACTGCTTCAGGAGAGAAGAGTTCTTCATGTCCTCTGGTTTACTGAAACCTAAATAAATCCTGTCCCCACCATGTCTGCATGTGTGTCTGTGTGTGTGCAGGTGTACCAGGTGTACGCTCGGCGCTCTCCAGAGGAAGTGTATGACATCCTGAGGGCGGTGGGGGCCGACTACGTGGTGTTGGAGAACAGCATCTGCTACGAGCGGAGGCACAGGCGAGGCTGCAGACTGCGGGACCTGCTCGACCTGGCCAACGGACATGTGGGCGGCATTTATTATCCGTGACTCAGAGTGACTGTTTCCGTGTGTGTGTGTGTGTGTGTGTGTGTGTGTACTGTCCTCTCTGTCAACTTGCGTGTCTCGGTGAAAGCTCTCAGCCTCCGCAGAGAGATCAATAGTCTCACTTCTTATCTGCACGCTGCTGTCTCTCACTCTCTCGCCTCTTCCCATCTGCTCTCTCTTTATTTTCATGTTGGTTGTTGCTCGCTGGCTCTTTGGATTACCAGAGGCGAGACGAGCCAAGTCCAGTTCAGTGTAAAACACATGAAACACCGGAGCTCAGAGCTGGTGTGCGTCTGTTTTTGGTGGCGTCAATCACGCAACATCTGACGTGGAGACGGCTTTATTGAAGCAGCTGAGAGTCCTTCTCTGTCTGACCTTTTCTCCTTCTCATTGTCTCTTTAATGCATTTCTTTGTTGTTGTTTTTTCATCTACCTCCAGTATTTAACTTCTCTGTTCTGCCAGCCCTTTATTTTATGCTTTCTTTTGTCTTTCTCTCTTATTCTACCTTGATGCCAATCCTCATCACGGTGTACGTGTGTTTATCCTCCTAAAGGATGCTCAGATGTGGAACACATTTTCGGGGGAATTTTAAGGAAAGTAGTCCTTGAACTCCACTTCTCCGTGTGTTAGTCAACTATGCAGCGTCAAGCATTTTTGAAATTTATTGCTTTTTAATCTTTAAAGATCAACATTCTGTGGCAGACGTTTCATCAATACAGAAATCGATAATCCCAAATCGGTACAATTCTGAAGACTTGGATTCACTGTGGCTCTGTCCTTCTCAATGACACGCAGCGTTTGTGTCGGAAGAAAAATCAGAGGTTCAGTTTGATTGCATGTCAGTTGTGTCTCTGATGGAAACGTCCAGCTGTGGGAGGTCAGATGATTCACTGACCTTCCCCGTTGTTTCTTCCTCTTCCATCAGATCATGGATGGACCTGGAGAGAACGACCCGGACCTTGTCGACGCCACCCACCCTCGATTTTGCGAGGCCATCAAGACGGACGCCACGGCCTACGCTGCGCTGTTCACCAGAACGTTCAAGAACAAAACGTTCCACGTATACCGGCTCAAGAAGAAACGCAAGAAAAGTGGCAAAAGTTCTCCAGAGCCCAGTGTGACTCGGTAACGGAGCGGCAGGAAGAAAGCCCAGAGGAGGCAGATGGAGCTTCCTGTCTGCACTGCACCCAGCTGTGATCATCACCACCATCTTTTCTTCTTCTTTTTTTTTTTATTTTAATAACGTGACTCTGTGAACTTTGGTGTCAGAGCAGTGAGCTGGTTCCAGTGCGGGGCTGCAGGTGGTAGTTAGTGGAGGGTTGACACAAGTGTTGAAAGTGCTGCTATTTACTGCTGAGCTCTCTTTATCGCCAAAAACAACAAAAGCCCTTACAGATGAATAGAGGTTGTTTTTTTTTTTTTTTCCTCATGAACGTGATTGATTTTTGAAAGGTCATGTTATCATTACGGTTATACGTGTTCCTGGAGTTGTGGATTTAAAAAAACCCAGCAGTATACAGTTTGTATTGATGAGATTGTATTGATGAAGCCATAGGCTCGATACTTTTAGATTTTCTGGAAATAGAGAAGTAGAGCTAAGGGTCTTGGTGGTGAGTTCTCAATCATCCGGATTAATTTTTAGAGAGTGTGCAGATCTAATTAATGATAAAGGAGACTCCAGTTTCTGTCTTGAACTAAATCATTCCAGTCCAGTTCTGCGCTTGCTCTAAAGGTGGGCCAGTTGACTTTTACCAGTATAGCCCACTGATTCCAACAACTGGGTTAAGGTGACATGCTCTTCTGTCTTACTTTTTTTTAATATACAGACAGAATGGATGAATGCTGCAATAAGACGCTCTGAAAATGAAGGAAGGAAAAGGAGTTTTTTATTCTTATTTTATGTCTGTGGTAAATCAATAAAAGCATGACGCGGATACTTGATAAAAGGTCCCGGATATACCTGCATTCGCAACCCGCTGCGTTGTGAACGCTTCTTGCTTCCGTATTATGCGAGCATCCATCCATCCATCCATCTTCTTCCGCTTCATCCGTTACCGGGTCGCGGGGGCAGCAGCCTGAGCAGTACGTGTAATACCGGAGGTCTCCACTTGGGGGCAGAATGCAGCGCCCGAGTCAAAAAATACAACTGTATTCAAGAAGTGAGACAGCAGAAGTTTTGTTTTTGTTCTGGTCAGAAAAAAAACAACAAAAAAACATAAGCGTCATAGGAGATGTTGCGTTAAATCATAAAATCAACATTGTCGAGATACAAGTTTGTCTCGTTTTACTAATGTGGGAAATTTACGAGAAACACCAACAGTATTTTTCGTTCGTACTTTGCAACGTTTGTTGACGTTGCTTCGGGGCTGCTGCTGCCCTCCTCCAGCACATCCAAGGGTCCGTTTCACAAAGCGGGTTTTGTGGAAACTGAGTTTGTTGAACCGGAACTCAGGGAAACTTGAGTTTTCCGTTTCACAAAGCGGGGTTACTGAACTCCGAGCCAGAGGGTTCAGTTGAGCCAGTTTCATAAAGTGAGGTAACTGAACTAAACCTGGTCAGGAGCAGTTTTACTTCAACAGACCACGAGTCTCTTTCTGTCTCCCCTTTTAAAAGACAAAACTGGTTCAGTTGAAACTGAAAACCTCTGATCTAACAATCATTTTGGTGACGTCTGAACGATGAAATGTTGCGTTTTGCATCAGTAAAGTATGTTGCTGATCCGAATAGATAATTTAATACGGTCAAACCGGGTCTGGCGTCCACTCGTCCATTGCGATACAAATTTAATTTAATACAAAGTTAATCTTTCTCCTCCCCTATAAAAGCCCAAAACGGTGTGATGTCATCAGGCTATCAAATCAGTGAAAACGGTATGACGTGTCCATTCATTGATGAGCCCATTGATGAGGGGGCTGCATTAATAAGAGCTGAAGTGAATTTGCATCAGGAAAGGATTCTAAGACCCAGACTGGATTGTTTGGCATTCCCCAATGATTTTCTGTAGAGCGTTACCGGTTTTCTTCACAGTCAATTCAATATTTTCATGATCTCCTTCGTCCACACATCACAAAGACCACCCAACACAGTTCTGCCCTCAATTCATACCAGATACTCTGTATTGCTTTACGTTTTTTCGCTAACAGTAGTTTTCTTTATAACGTTGGGGATGCCGAACATATTCCTGGTGTGACTGGACTAATCTGTCCAGCTTAAGTGATGTGAAGTAGGTGGATCTCTTCCCTTTACCTGGCGTTGCCATGGTGACTCACAGTATCTGAGCTCCACTGATGATGGCTTTTTATACTCACGGTAACTCAGAGTCAACATACTCAGAGTTGATTGAACCAACTCAGAACAGCTGTTCTGAAACCAAAATCTCAGAGTTTGTTGACTCTGCGTTTGTTGAACCTCCTTTGTGAAACGGGCCCCAACACAGCTAGGGGTTGTAGATGAACATCAGAACTGCAGAAGAACTTTGTGACAGCTCAGCAGTGGTCAGCTGTAGCTCTGACCTACACTAGCACTATTTTAGTTTCTTTTAGTTCTCCTCTGCACTGACGTGGTGCAGAAGGGTTGCCGTTGATCGAAGAACCGCTTCCTGCACAGATTCATGATTGGCTGCATCTCGGGGGGGCCTGTAATACGAGGCGGGGTTAACTTACTCAGATGTAACCTGGAGTTAACCTGCAAAACCGGGGTTGACAAAACCAGGCTTACTCGGTACTACGGAGGTGGTTATGAAGTTGATCTATTGAACCTGTGTCACTCGGAGTGCGTGTTCACATAAAAGTGCATGTTGCCGCGCACGTTACCGTTTTTGTATTTTACCACAGAAGCTGCATTATCACAATGCAGAGCTTTGAGGAATTAAAAATAATGTTATGGAGGGAAATCAAACACATCAGCCGCTAATAAAGCAAAGCAGGTTTTTTAGCAACGAGTTGCTAATCAGGTAAATGTGTAAGTAAGGGCTTTTTTCCCTCAATACATTCTTTAAATCTGTGTTACAGATGATTATTAACCTGTGGAATGTCTAGAGGGAATTACCTACTTTCAGTTAAAAATGCTAGATGCAACATAATTCAGTGGAGGGCGTGGCTAAGGTGACTATATTCTGAAAACCCAAAAACACAAAGTAACTTTATGAACCATATGTTTATATAAAACAGTAGTCTAAGTGTCTGGCTGGAGTGGGGGGTAAAAGACATATCAAGTGTTGTGTTCGACCTCGCAGTGTACTGCATGGGTGGCCACCAGTTTAACCATTACCTATAGGCTACCACACTGCTGTTAGGAGTGAAAGTACTTCGTAGATAGAGACTGGGTGTCACACGACCCCTACAGCTAATTGTAAGACAAGAATAATCCATTCTTTTCTTAATTGGGCTAATCTACATCAGAATTTATAAATCCCCAGGACGTAAAAAGTGGACATGTCCGGGCAAGAGGACGTTTGATCACCCTAGACATACCTACATGTACAGTTAATTAATTCCTAAATGGGCTACCTTGACTGTACGATTGTTAGACTATATAACTGCTTCATTATTTTTATTATGCACATGGTCCAGACTTTTCCACATCTCAGACTTTGCTTTCATTCTGGTGCAAAAGTGCGCCGGAGCGTATTTCTCCGTTTTGTGCTGCGTCTTGCAGAGTGCAAAATGGTTTGCGAGCCCAAGCTCGGACTGAACCCGTGCAATATGATTGAAATTAAGCACATTTGTGCAAAGATCTTATGGTCTAACCCTCACAATTTGTGCCCCAAAGTCACATGGATCATCCAGGTATGACGGCATCTTGTAAGTGATTCTTGGTGGAGGTAGTGATGAAGGGAGTGGTTAAGCGGAAACCTGGAGTTAACCAAGCACATAACCTGCTCGGACCAGGTTTGAGATGTGGAGTAAATTACCATGGCAGCATACCTGGATCTAAACCGATCCACCTTTCGTAGTACAGGTTAGTCAGGAAGTTACTCCTCACGTGGTCAAGTTACTCTGGAAGTTACCCCGGTAAGCCGGTTAAACCCGCTTCGTAGTACAGGTCTCTGGTCCTGCAGAGCAGACATGGAAACGTTTGACCGCTGGTTTGACTCGGCTCACGTATGCTCACTTACTCGCTGTGGGGATTAAACGTTGTCTGTTACCCTTGAAAAGAAAAGAAAGAAGATGGGATTCTCTTGTTCTTTTCTTTCTTTGCTGTAAAACTGAGGTCAGAGCTCATTCCTAGAGATATTTGAGATGTTGTTGCGTTCACTGTCATGTTTTTGTTTGTGTCGGCTCTTTGACTCTGATCATCAGCAGTCTCAACCATTTCACTCTCCCACACACACACACACACACACATGAATAATGTAAGTGGAGAGGAAATTGCAGCTGGCTGACAGCAGCACTGATTCCCCGCCGCAATCCAGAATAGCTTGGTGGAGGGGGGCGATACTTGCATATCAAATTGAGGCTTTCTGTTGAGACATGAAGAGGAAGAGTGAGGCTCAGAAAAACCAGAGCACACCAGAACACGGATTCCCAGTGATTGGAAACACTTATTTCCCCCTTTCTTCTTCCTCTCTTCTCCCTTCAATCGCTGATTGAGAAGGTGCAACCGTGTGGGGGTCGGCCTGTCAGACACGAGTCATTGTTTCTGGGAGACACGGTCCTCCCAGTGTTTGTGCGCTGGTTAATGTGGACCAGTGTCTTTGGTGATTTACATGGTCCCGCTCGTCGCTGTCTCGGGCCTTTTGAAAACGTGTTGTTCGTTAGCTCGCGGCCTCGTCCTCATGCATACCAATCGGATCGGTGCAGAAGAGCGGCGCTTGTTCTTCCTCTGTCCTGCCATGCTGGATGTTTAATTTAAAAGATGTTTGATTGCTTTATTTGAGAGCAAAGTGATTCCATTATGTTTGCTTAATAAGAGTGCACTAATGTAATATTTTTTCAGCACTGGTAATTTCCATACATATTGGAATTAATTCATTGAGAGCTGCCTGTGTTTTCTTTTTTTCTTTCTTCGTCTTATTGTAATGAAGAGCAGACGAGGATGGCCTTAGACTGTGTGCACTCGTGGAAAATACCTTTTTAAAGAGATCGTCGGTGTTTCAGAAATCATGCACCTGTTGTGAAGTTAAGCAAGTGTGGTGCACATCTATATGATTCTCAAAACTATTGAAGGCTAAAAGATGGTTCTTACTCCTGATATTTTTGCTTCATTGTAGTTTTTATGGAGAGTTTCGGGTCAGGGTTCTGTTCTCCATCTCTGCATCTCATGACGTGTCCAGGTGGAGTTTAGAGTTACGGCTGCATCCTGATTTTCTTGGTGAATCGTGCAGGATGCTGGTGGCTGCACGCGTGGATTAGCAGATGCAGCTCTTCATTGTGAGATCGAAGCATCAGAAACAGGAATGTTGCCTCCGGGTGCCATTGGTCATGTTTTTCATTTCTTTCTAAATCCGCCAAACTCTCGTTTCGCAGTTGAAGGTCGTCGTCTCAGACGTAAAACAAAACAACAAAAAAAAAAAGTCCAGGTTTACTCTGCAGTCAGAAATCCTTGGGCCAAGCACATCATTACTGGAAGGTTGTGTGAAATGCCGCATTTTTGTTCAGTGTCATTTGGATCAATAAAAGTTGTTTTTCCAATAAATGTTTCCTTGCCCATCATTATGTGTGACCTCCAGTCATACACTCATACATTAATTATTAATTCAGTTTTATATTTGCATTTTTATATATAATTCTTATTGACCAATACATATTACAACAAAATCATTTCTAAAATGTCCTGCAATTCTAAATGATAATTCAATTAATTACTTTTAACTTAATAAAATTGCTTTTTTTTTTCTCTGGAACAAATGTTAAAAGGTAAATTTAATAGATGAACTGAGATTAATCCAGAGCTGCATCAGTTCCAGATGCTTCACTGTTTAACCTTCAACATCTGGCATAAGTGATGCTGGAACCAGATGTTCTTGCCCATCCCCCTGGTTGTCCAAAAAATTTAAATAAATAAAGGGAAGAACCATTTAATGTGGCTGTAAAGTTGCCAGAAGTGTTTTTCCTTTTTTCTCACACTGATGAGAGTTTCTTGTGTACCAAAGCAAACAGACTTTAAACCAAAAGGTTTAACGAGAGACGCCGTGTTCAACTCCTCTGAAGCCTCCGTGGACACGGAAGAGCACAGGTGATGCATGTGTGAAAGGGACTTTAATTTGTCCTCTTTTTTTGTTTTTTTCCCAGATGCAGTCATGATTCAGCCTCTGGTGCAAATAAATGGATTTATTGAGAAAAGAGATCAAAGCAAATACAAAACACTTATATAACTCTCAAAAGCTCCTCACCATCATGTTGATAGAAAATATGTTCAGTTTTATTTCTTCTTCTTTTTTTTTAATCCTCTGAAGCTGCACATATCAAACCAATGCGGCCTTTCTCGACAAAAAGCAATAGTTGTGTGTTCATATTTCTCTGTATTTACAAATGAGGTAAAAACATTAACTTTGTTCACAACAAGTCTGCACCCAGAACACAACATTTAAGAAGCTGATTTATGGAACAAATGGATGGGTTTGTTTTTTTGTTTTATTTTTTGGGTTAAGTGAAACCGCTGCTCCTCAGCCGCTGAAGGAGAAGTGAGAAATGAAGCATCTTCATCGCTCACCTCTGTGGCTCAGGCTCTGCCTCCTCAACAGAGGAATAAACCACTAGTATCCGTAAATCCCCACGGCCTCGAGGGGTAGAAAGAACAAACAAAAAGCAAAAAGGAAAAGCCTTTCAGGCATCGCTCTACAGACGCCCTCGCCCGTGTGTCAAGTCTTTCGTTTCTGAGAGCTGTTGTTCCGTGTTTCTGGAAAGCAGCGTTGGTGTATTCGACCTCTCTGTCAGCTGTTCTCAAAGTCCACACAGTCCTTTGGTTTTCCAGCGCAACTGCAAGCCATCAGCTCCCATTAGGATTCGTGGCCTGACATGTTTTCACACGCTCCTACCCTTTAACTGCTCTCTGCCAACAGGCACGGATCTGCCAGGATGAAGACAAATAAAAAGAAGAATTCATGATGACAGCACCGCTGCTACTTCTAGCAGAACACAGCTCCTGCAATGCCAGGAGATGCCAGCCTGCTTTCTGGACAATTGTGGGAGAAATGACTGTTTGTTTGCTGCATTTAAAACAAACAAACAAAAAAAAAAAAGTTGCTTCCAGCACACGTTTTCCTCTACGGGGCTCCACACTGCTGAAAAGACCCTCCTCACCATCCACCATCACTGGTTCTCTGATTTGACCTTCCACCATTTAATCATCTCTCACGTCAAAGGTGCGAGGAACTGGTCCTTCTTTTCTGCTTTATTTCATTTGTTGCCTTTTTATTGTCTTGAGACAAACTGTTGTTACTGCTTCTAAAACTGCAGTGCAAAAAAGAAAAAAAAAAGGTCCATTAGGATGATATCAGAAGAAGCTGGTGAGAATATCTGGAGTTCTGAACATTCCCTACAAAACAGTAACAATGATGAAATAATAATTTCTTGCATTCTTTAGTAATTTTCAAATCACAGACCCCAGTTCTCTCACTGATTAATTCAAGGCCACAGCTCAGAGATCATTTTATACTTGTGTATGTATGTGTATATATATATATACATATGTATATATATATATATGTAGTATACATGTTCAACCCCAAATCAGAAAAGGCTGGGACAGTATTTAAGATGTAAAGACAGAGATTCTTAAATTTACTTTGACTCATTTCACAAGTATGAACCATTGGTATAAACTGAAGGTATTTAATATCCCTGCAAACACCTCTCTAGTTCAGGGGCCGCTCAAGACGCTTAAAAGTGAGTAAATCTCAAAGTCCTTGTAATGGCTAGTGCCATATGCAGAAATCAAATCAAATCTTTCTTCATGTGTTGATCTGAGCTAGAATGCTTCACATTTTATCCCAGAACAAAACAGGTTTTAGTGCACTTTTCTATAAAACAGATGTGATTAAAATGGGTCATTCTGGACGTAAAAAGTTGATTGGAGAAGGGAAAACAAGGACGTACGAATGATGGCGTGTTGCTCAACTAAAATCCATATGAATGGATGAAGCAGCGTCCAGTGATCAGCTCCAGGTGGTCAAAGAAGATCTAAAGCTGAGCACTGGAACTATTAGAAGACGTCTACGTGAAGTCAAGATATCAGCAAGAATTGTTGAAAAAAAATGATGTGTGAAGAGTTTAAAATTTACCAAAGAACACACTGACTGATCTAAAGAGAAATGAAGCAACATTTTCTGGACTGATGGAAGCATTTTAGGGACTAGGAGCCTCAGGCAGTTTATCAGACGACCCTCCAAGCCACAGTACACCGAGGACAGCTCAGCATGGTGGAGCAAGTATCATGATATGGGGATGTTCCTCATATTATGATGTCAGTTCTAGTTATCACCTGCCAGGATCATGGATCAGTTGTGGGAAGAATACGACAAATTGCTTCATTGCTTTGTGAGAGCTGTTGAGATGGAACGGCAACGTTATAAAGTGGTAATAGTTCCTAGTAGATCACTCCGCTCCCTGAATGCAGGTTTACTTGCTGTTCCAAGATCCTGTAGGTCTAGAAAAGGTGGCAGAGCATTTAGCTATGGAATCAACCTCCAGGAGGCAGACTCCCTCTTTACATATAGGGGTTAGGTTTAAGACCTTCCTTTTAATAAATCCTTTAACTCTAGTCTCTTAGACCATCTTCTAGTTATGCTATTATAGGCCTGGGCTGCTGGGTGGGGAAGCCTATTGTACACTGAGCATCTTCATCCTGTCTCTCTGATCTCATTTTAAGATTGCCCTAAATCATTTATTAACATTAATGTTGTCTATCTTCTGTAATCTCTGTCCCTTCTCCTCCTGCTGCTCCGACCACGGTGATGTCCGGTCCTACTATGGTGATGTTGGACCCTACCACAGTGATATTGGGTCCTACCACGGTGATGCTTGGTCCTACCATGGTGATGTCAGGTCCTACCATGATGATGTTGGGTGATATTGGGTCCTACCATGGTGATATACGTACGGTGATGTTGTAGCCCTAAATGCAGCACATTCACCTCACAGCTAAAGGTATCTTGGTTTGATTGTCCGCTTTACATGGTCTGTATTGAGAACTTGCATGTCAGGTTAACTGACAGACTGGGAGACCAATCCTCCTCTCAATTAATTCAATTTAATTGATGGAATATCTTGGTTTTACCTTCTACATGGAAAGGAAGTAATCAAAGTAAAAGTAAGAATAAGTGTCCCCATATTTTCTAATTTGAGGTTGTATAATCCAAATAAATACCCACATTCTGCTCCTCTCTTGGCCTTTTTTCCTTGAGTAGTCACCTTGGACAGCTGTGTGACATAGTTGGCATTCTACCGAGCAATTGTCTGTTAAATTAGTCTCTCGCAGCTGTCACATTTAGTATGCGAGAGGAGGAGCGCACACGGAACAGAGCAACAGAGCATGCATTTCCTCTCTCCACACGTCCACTCACACTTCTTTGTTACGAACCTGTTTGAATTTTTGTGCCCCCCCCCCTCCTCTCCCCCCCTTGGGGTGAGCAGGAATGAGCGGCAGAGGAGTGCGAATGAGAATAGGAAATCAAATGAAGACGCAGGCGCTGTACTAAGTAGAAAGCTTGATGTTTTACAACCCACAGAGCATTGATGCTTGAAACACCCAACCAATACAGATTTACTCAACCCGGCAAAAGACAGCAAAACATCTCACATTGGAACCCAGGGATGGTTGAAGCGCTACTTTTTGTTTTGTTTTTTCCTCAAACACTGACAGAAGCTGTGTACAGCCAGGCAGCAAGAACACAATCTGTCCACTACAGTGAAAATCCAAACTCTGTTGTTGTATGATCCCATAGATGTTGGACCGCTTGACAGCGCAGCGTCTCATATATGTCCCTTATTTACAATGACTTCATTCAGCAGCAAGGTGATAAAAAATACATTTTTGCCGGTGTTCATTTGCTCAGGTTGCTTATCTTTTCTTATTTTTTTCACATTTTAGCACTTCAGCTGAGAGAAAATTCAGTGTTTGTGAGTGGCACACGTTTTTCTGATGGCGAGGCTCAGTTCCATGGATACGAGTATCCTGGGTAGACTGTGACATTCTGAAGCCTTTAATCTAACTTGCGGGTTTGATAAAGTCTGCTCTTCCAAGGCAGAGGGACTGCAGAGCTCTTTTCACAGGGATACCTTCATTCATCTGTGAGGCCGTCGTGTTGACTGACAAGGCTCATCATCCAGCAGATACAACACCGCTTGCGTCAGTTGTCAGCACAGTGCTGGGTGACGAGTGAGTCTGTCAGTCAGTCTCTTACTGTTTTCTTGCTTCTGCCACCAACAAGCGTCTGCTAATTGATTTCTTTTTCTTTTGTCAAGAAGCCCCATCATCAGGGTCCAGTCAGTCTGAGGGTCTGAGCTCAGAGGTCGCTAGCCTCGGCTCGCTCGTACAGCGCCCGCAGCTTCTCAAAGCGAGGCCCCCAGTCCCCGAGTGTCTCCTCCCTCCTCACCTCCCCGTCTCCTGACCCCCCTCCGTCCAGCCCTGCTGAACTGAAGGAGCTCAGAGAGCCGGCAGGTGAGCCCCCTCCCTCAGTGGAGAAGACCTGCAGAGAGTCAAAAGGCCCCGTGTCAGGATGCTGGTCAGCGTCGCGGATGATCTCGCACAGGTAACGGGCCAGATCCTGGCTGGAAAACGACAGGGAGCGCCGCGCCAGCTGAGAAGGGCGGGCCTGACCTTGGGCTGGAGGCCTGGCGGGGGGCACATCTCTGCGGACGCTGGTGGTGGTGGTGGTGGAAGATGTGGAGGCAGCAGAAGGGGGCAACGTTGTGGAGCTGGATGTCCTGCTGAGGGGGTCCAGAGGCTGGACAGAGGCTGAGGTTGGGGGTGCCTGGTGGAGGAGATGATGGTGATGATGGTGGTGGGGAGGTGGGTGATGCAGGGCTCTGGAGCGGCAGTACTGGACTGACTGGGCTGGGCTGGGCTGAAGAGACTTCTGCAGCTCTGCCATGTCGTAGGCGTTCTGGAAACACACACAGACACATTTGCATAGAAACAGGTAACTAGGCCCGGTCAGCAGGGAAGCTTTATGTAAAAGGAAAAAAGAAGAGATGAAGCTAAAGTGAAAGTTTGAATGTCTGGCGGAGAGAGATCCGGCAGAAAAAGAATTAAATGTGACAGTGCGGAAGCAGAAAAATGAAAAGAGAGCAGAAAAACAATCAGCTCCCTCCATTACGTTTGCCGTGAACGTTCCACCTATTTAAGTTCCCAATCAATCTTCATTCACTGTCACTGAAAAGTTGTAATTTCATTGGTTGTGACCCTGAGGACAAAAATATGAGTGACGGTGACTCAAACAGGAGCTGGAGTTTCTCCTTCTCTTTCCCCCACAGACTCTGAGGTTTACAGCTGCTTTTACCCTGACATGTACTGTAAAAGCCACTTCACTGCTAATGCGATTCCACCGCAAATACAACCACGGCACAGAGATGAAAAATATGTGGGAGGAGGTGGAACTATGCACATGGAAGGTGGAGGCGGCTGGCTGTCTAAAGCTGATTATGTGACAAGTAGCAAGTGCTTTTTTTTTTTTTCTCCAGGGAGATATCAAACATGTGGAGGATTCACAGCAGCAGGTGAAAATACTGTGGACATTTTGGATAGGCTCTAACAGAAAGTAAAGCAAATACAGCAGTTCCCGCTATGATGTGGATTTCATCAGCTGCACCAGTCTGCTCTGGTCTACCAGCTCCCTTTGCTGGTGACTTGTGTTTGTAACCGTGTGGACCAGTCATGGGATCAATGTCCTCACTGGAAGCACATCACAAACACCACATAATGAAGATACAGATAGGACAGAGGTTCTCCGGGTACTCCAGGTTCCTCCCAGTCTGAAAACATGCAGGTTGGATTAAATGGTGTTTTCTTTAAAAAAAGAAAGAAAAAGGCCCTCAGGTATGTGTGACTGGTTGTTTGTCAGGATGTGGCCCTGCGATGGACTGGTGACCTGTTCAGGTGCATTCCTGACTTCTGCCTGAAGAGAGGCAGGATAGGCTCCAGCAGCGGAGGTGTGAAAAGAGAAAGCAGCTGTGCAGCTAGCACATTTTTCTTTCAATCAAAGCCGTTATGTTATGCAACCTCTTTAGCATTGTTGAGTCTATGTGGGTTACACTCGCTGGTGGAGAGGGGAGATAAGCGTTTTGCGTGGGTCTAATTAAAACACTACCACACACACGGCGGAATCCATCCATCCATCCATCCATCATCTATACCCGCTATTTCCTGTGCAGGGTCACGGGGGTCTGCTGGAGCCTATCCCAGCTAACAGGGGTCCACCCTGGACACGTCGCCAGTCCATCACAGGGCCACACAGCAGAATTTTATTCCAAATTGAACTGACTTAATCCACTGTAAAACCCAGCGTTTTGTATCCACAGCCAAAAGAAAAAAAAAAAGATGTATTGTGCGTAAAATCCATATTATCCAGTTAGAAGCCTTCTACCATGCAAACACAAATGCAGTACTAAAGCAGAGAAACTGTGAGTTAAGACGACGTTAAGATGCATCATTTATGAAAGTCACTCATCAAAGTCCCTCTCTAATCTTCTTTTCCTGTCTCTTTTATATGTTACCAAATATATTATACACAAAGTCATATATATTCCATATACCACACAAGAGGAATAATACAAGCAAGTGGGTTAAGCATTTTCTTTTATTGCCTGTTTTTAAAATTGTATATTATTTTCAGGAACACAGAGTTCAGGAGTTTTGAGGCGTTCAGAAACTGCAGGACTGTTCACATGTTCACTTGTGTGCATCTATCTGAGCAGCGTACCTGGTCTTCCTCGCCACCTCCTTCCTCGTCATAGTTGAGAACGTTCTCTCGGATGTCCTCCCAGCCATCATGATGTGCTGAGACGTGATAAACGCCCTCCTTCAGACTTTTGTAGGACCTCCAGCGAGTGTAGAGAAAAATGCCCAGCAGCAGCACTGGAGTGGAGACAGACAGAGGTGACATTTCAACCACGCAGCCATTAGAATTACAAATTAAACGATCAAAATTCTTCAGCCTCCTGAGAAGGATGCTCTTTGATGGAACCGGCCTTGAACATTGTGGGAATGTGATATTACTAAATACTAAAACGCCTAGAGATGACTTGTCGTAAACAGGCACTATATAAATAAACTGAATTGAATTGAATATGCTTCTATAATCAACTAATAGCGATGCCTCAGTAGTGAAGCAGATGATTTTGTTTGTTTCATGGCTGATATTGATCAAAGATTGGGTATTTTAAGAGTAAAAGACAGTGATTAGAACTTTTACTGTCAGCTGCAGCAGTAATTTACACCCTGTGACATCAAAACAGACTCATTTTCAACAGCAGTTGTTGTGAGATGTCCATCCCATCCCATAACTGCAGTTTTATTCAGTCACTTCAGTAATACTTTACTACATTAATACTTCATTAAAAATATGGTCCACAACTGTTGCTGGAGTTGTACCGAGGAGCAAAACTAACCCTTCATTTAGAGTCACATTTGTAGCCATTTAGGTTCTAAATTCATTCTCCTTTCCACAGTATTTCTGAAGGAAACGAGTATCTGAGGTTCTTCAGTGTTCAGCTCTGCTGGTTAATCAGAGCTTTTCAAAGAGCAGAGCTTTTTTCAAAGAAGTTAGACCTGTTGAATGCAGAAACAATACCAGTAACAAAAGCAACAATTACTAAAACAGGAGAATTTAAGCAAAACTACAAATTAGATGATGTCCTCAACTATTTACAAAGAACCATCAGCTACAAAGCAGCATTTCCATCCATGCATGCATCCATCCATCTGACCATCCATCCATCTAACCATCCATCCATCCAGGAGGATGCTGGGACAGGCCAGTAGAGAACTGTGTCCCTCTAGCCAGGTCTTCCATCCAGCCCTGACAGCAGACAGCCACCAGACATCCTGATCAATTAGCTCTGATAATCTCATTTATGATTAATATGACTGAATCCTAGGGCACTTCATATGCTTTATACACACATATATATTTTATATTTATACACACACACACACACACACACACACACACACACACACACACACACACACACACACACACACACACACAC
>JBAMYA010000018.1:20850758-20882598 GCA_037176975.1 Arrhamphus sclerolepis | reverse complement strand
TCTGCTGGAGCCTATCCCAGCTCACTTCGGGCAAAAGGCAGGGGTACACCCTGGACAGGTCGCCAGTCCATCGCAGCTGATCAATTCATCTTGGCTTAACTGGTTGCACATTTGCTGAGCCAAGATGAAAAGGTGCAGCTATGTTGAGCCAGGTGTAGATAGCTGGGATAAGTGCGCATTCACAGCATTTAAACAGAGCACGAGATCGATCACGAATCACTGATGGAAAATGGATCAGAGTCGAACATCCTACTTCACAGCGGCGGAGCAACAGCTCCTAATGCAGTCCTACAAGGAGGAATAAGAAATAATAAGAAAAAAGGGAAATACCAGCTCAGTAATTAAGGCAGGGGAAAAAGCATGGCAGACGACTTTGGACCGGCTTATTGCGTAAGTAGTCAAAAATGTTAAACAGGGCTCCACTGGAACTATTGTAACTAGCTGACAATTAAAGAACCAACGGAATTACTTTTCAATTTCACTAACGAATAGTTGTAGCCTAAACTTTATTTTAAATGTGGCAAGTATATTAGTGCATGTTACTCAGGAAATGTAGAGTATAATTAAGTGCAAACAATTAGGCTATCCACAATGTGTCTGTTATCAATATAATCTATTTCTCCCATATTATGTCTTTTGTCCATTTTTATTCATCCATTCTTCATAAAGAACAAACTTGTCTGGGCAGAAAAAGAAAATAAAGTATAAGAACATTATGCAGGCTGGTAAGTGACTTTAGCGTGGATTATAAATAAATGAGGTGACTAGATAAGTCGCCTGCTGCCATACTGAATGTCTAATTATAGCAATTAAAAAAATCATATAAAAATGGCATGAGGGTGGCCCACCCAAGACAGGGTGGGCCTGGGACTTGGGACTTGACCACAGCAGAGGAGCTGGCTCTTGATTTAAACAAAGTGAGGCTAGTGATGTGCTAGTGATGTGTCGCTGTCCCTCCAGAGACTGACTGCTTCATACAAGGTACATATTACAGTATTCCTGCACATGGAACTCAATCAAAATATTATACTGTCTGACTTTAGATTTCTTTGCAGTGTCTGAGGACACACTTGTCCTTTACAAGCCACCAGAAGACAATCCGGTTTGTTCTGTACATTTGATTGAAATCATGCGTGTCAGCACATCAGGAAGTCCTGTCAAAAATCTTAATCCAGTTCTCTTGGTACAGGTATGTATTTGGCAGGGTGAAGGCACATCTGCAGCTGCACATTCAGATGAGGAGACTGTAACTGGACTCCAGAAGACTGGAGGTATCATGTGGAAATATTCTGCTTATTTAGTCCATAATAGTCAATGATGTGGTGCTAATAGAAAATACTGGATGTAACAGGACCCAGATGTGGCACAGCGTCAGAAGCAGACAGATAACACTGTAAGTACTGGCTAGGAAATCCTGCTGTGCTAAGTGACATTTCTTTTACAGAATTCACAAACCGTCAAATCTCTATGTAAAGCATCTGGAGAGACAGTTTGAGCCGGCAGAGATCACAACTGCAGTAAAGACAAGAGAGCTGCAAGACATGGAGCTTGATCTTGATATCAAACAGAGGACCCAAAGAAAACTGGGCCTAGAAATCCAGAAATTAGAGAGTGAAGTGAGTTTTTCAGTGCATACTGTAACTATATCTGCAATGTGCAATACAGTGCATTAACCTTTATTACTTTTGCTTTCTTGGTTCAAATAAAATCAAATAAAAATAATCAGACTAGAAAACATTCTGGGGTCCTCCTTTTTTCGTGAATGTGTACTATACCATTGATTTAAGCAGAATTCAGAAGATAACCACACCCTGTGTGCTACAATGCCAGACAAAATGCACATGCACAGCAAAAAGTAACACAAAAGATCCCATATTAAAGAGGCTAAATCTAGAAGAGTCTAAAGGTGTAGCCTAAGTGAAAGAAATTTCTGTGTATTGTTCTCTCATCAGTCTGCCATTAAAATTGTCTGTGTGGATTGTGTAAAACACAGTTTCTCACAAGATTGACAGTAAAACTACCAGATGAATCACCAGGATTAACCCTAGTCTGTTGGTTAGCCTGGTCTGGAGCAGGCTAGCTGCAGTGAATAAATCACCATAGTAACTTGACCTGGATTAATCTGACCTACTTTCATGCAACCGACTTGAGGCTACATTCAGCCAGGATAGCCAACATATCCTGGCTTAATCTCTTATCTTGGTTTGTGCAATACTCCCCTGGTGGGCCTACTTTTGTGTTATTGTTTATGGCACGCTGTAATTACACCACCACTAGGTGGCAGTGTGGGTTCTTTTTCTGCAGCGCTGTTTTTGCAGTGCCGAGTTTCCTTTGGCTTTACTTCTTATATGTAACTCAGACACAGTAACAGAGCAAATAGTTTATTTTACATGAGTTGGAGCTGATAAATGTTGAACACCACTTGTTTTTGCAGAAAACTATCGTTCTACCCAACTTGAAAACAGTCTAGAACAAATAGTGGTGAAAAAAAAAAAAAAAAACGAAGAGCAAAAAAATCTACCAATGATGTTTTTTTGTGATCTGCATCACTGTGACATGTAGTTACATTTGGAGAGAGTTGCATGTCAGCCTACGCAATAGCATTCATGCTTTGACGCGTAAGTATAAATAAACAGGATGATTATGTACCCAGAGAACTGACGGATATCAAAGGACCCACCAGCAAATTCCTTCATGTTAAATTCTGCTTTGTGCTCTGTTCTTTCCTGATTTTTTTGGATGCAAACCATGCCTCATAATCACAAGGCTGCAGTCACACACATATAGGTGTACATCTCCAGTGTCATGACTCCCCCCCTTTTAAGATGCAAAATAAATAGATGGATAAAAGCCCTCATCCTAAAACCCATCTACATTTTTTGTACCTTATTGTGTTAACTGTTAATCTTTTTTATTTTCCAAAAATAAATAAGTGTATGTAATATGCTCCCTGGGGGTTCTTAGCCTGCCAGTCAGACTTTAAGTTTTAGTAATAACAAAAGACACACACTACTATTTGGTCATTTCAGTGGTTCAGCCATGGTTCTCTGCAGTGACCTTCAACCAGCACCTGGAGCTACAGCCTTTTAAGGCCAACAGTCAAAAAGAGGAAACAGTGAGTAGAAGGAAGCTGCTCGTCCTCACTCTAACCTCAGCTGTTGCTCAAGTATGCGGAAAGATAAGAGCGATCCGGCACATTTGGGATCATAAGTATTTGGATCAACGCACAAAGTCAGAAATAAAGTGTGTCACAGATTTAATAAGAGGATTGCATATAAATTGCATCTAAATACAACCATTTGTTTTTTCAGAACTATTTTTCCAAACAACAAAACAGTTACTTAACTACATGTACGTGTGCACTCTGACTCATCACCACCCGCATCTAATCTTGTGGAATATTTATTACAGTTTCAGCCAGTGGAAAAAGTTAATTACTCCTTTAATCAGTGATCTTACAGGGATGTAGACTTTAATAGAGAAGGAACTGCAGGAGATGAAAATGCTGACTGTGGCACTGGCAGTAACAAGGGTGGTTTTATGCAGATGGGACCACATTTTCTGCCTCACTTCAGAAAGCACTGCTGTAATTAAAAGCTCATTTGGGTGTAACAACTCAAACAAACATTTTATGAACCTATTAATGCAGTATCTTATTCAGTGTCTATGGAATAGCTCATGGCTGTAAATTTTGATGACATCGGAAATAGGTTTTGCCTCTGTTCTCTGGTGAGGTGCTCATGCTTATAAATATTGGCCGAGCTTTACTATGACAGAGCAACACTAAATTCAAAAATAGTGCTGTAATTTATGCCATAATTGATCTTCTTCCACTTACAAACTGATCCAGACAAGGCAATAAAGAGTAAACGTACTATATCTTCTCCCAAACTCTGTTATTGTTATATAATCATGTTCATTTCCAGCTAACAGGCTCCGCTGTTACACTTGCTGTATTGTTGAGAAGCTTTGCCAGTCTCATTACTTTAGAATGCCATCTTTGATTCTTCCTTTTATGATAAGAGAAGAAACAGTTTGCTTTAGCTCTGAGTACACCGACAGAAACAAAAAAAAAGGAAGGATGTGGAAGACTTTGGAGTTTTTAGTTGAAGTGAAGTTATTCATCTGGGTTAACTGCTAATTTAGAAATACTACTTCTCTTTAGTGGAGTCAGTTGGTATGATACACATATGTCAGTATGAATACCACTTCCTCGTGTGTCCTGACTGAAGACACCTCTAATCACGCATTTAGGCAGAAGACATATGATGAAGGGGAGGCTGTCATCACCGTCATTCCTCATCTCGCTGAAAACATTTCTATGCAATTATGCTATGTACTGCTAGTTAGCTATGTTCTGCCAAAGGCTACATCTGCCTCGAAGTTAAACTGCTCTGGAATCAAAGCGTGACTAGGTTTGATGGCCTCGCCTTCAAGCCTACAAAGCTAAAGCGTTCTGTACGCTCCTGTCTTCAGGGATGCAGCTTCTCTTTGCATGAAAATTACCAGCACCAAACATGCCCCATCTGTCTGCATGTCTTCCATTTAAGGAGAGCATGTGTAATCTTTTGCTTTGTTTGGCAATATGGAAAGGCAGGTAAAGTTTGTGGAGAAGATGCTGGAACATGGGCTGACCTCTCCCAGTCAGGGGACACGGCTTCATCTCAGTCTGATAATGAGACTTTTTTTTGTCGGAGTCCCAGCTTGTACATAGTTTGAGCATGTGGATTACATTGAGAGTTTGCTTTGAAAATGCTATGAAGTAACAATTTCAAGTGGATGCTCAGCAGGCAGAAGATGATGTGCTGGACATGTCATACGTGGTTTTTTGGACAATGACGGTGAGGCCAAATTATCTAGAGAGTGAGTTATTGCAGTGAGCCAGGATGACACATCTTGTTTCTACATATACTGCTGTTTGGTTGAAAAATTGAATGTGGGGTTCCCTGCCACCTGCTCAGCAACTGTGGTTCACTGTTTCTTTTTGTTCTTTTCCACTGGCGGGAATCCAGCATCCTGATAGCCTGATGGAAAAAAACTGTCTCTCAGTCTGCTGGTTCTCACCCGGAAGCTTCTCATTCTCTTCCCGGATGGCAGGAGGCTGAAGAAGCAGTGGGTGGGATGGGTGGAGGCACCCACAATGCTGAGTGCTTTGCGGGCCAGGCGTGTGTTGTAGACGTCCTGCAGGAAGGAGGACATCTCAGCTACTCTCACGGTGTGCTGCAGGGTCTACCGACAGGTTCCAGTGCAGCTTCTGTACCACACAGTGATGCAGCTGACCAGGATGCTCTCTATGGCTCTGCAGTAGTGGGCATGATGGGGGCTGGTGCTCTGGCTCTTTGTCTGCAGAGGAAGAGGGCTTTTCTGGCAGTGATGTGGTGTTGCTGCTCCAGGAGAGGTCCTCAGTGAGATGCACACCCGGAAACTTGGTGCTGCTCTTTCTTTCAAGCAGAGGTAAGACAGAAGACTTGTCATCACAAGTCACAAGGCAAATGACTTGTAATGACTTGTCATCACGAGCTAGAGATGTCTTCAGTCAAGACACGCTCGGCTGATGTAGGCTGATCTATCCTATGTGTTCCTGGTGCCTCTCCGTCAGTGAACAAAAGTTATAGACATAACATTTTCTTTTCTTCTTGTTTTAAAATCAGGAAATAAAAATCAAACTAACTGATTAACATTGGTTATCAAAGCACCATTGTATCAAGTCCTATTTTCACTAACTGATGCAATTGGCACAGATGAAATGGTCACATACTAACTTTCCATCAAGTCAGCATGTACACGGGAACAATTTAAGTTTTACACTCCGTTAATACTGTTGTTGGCTGAGAAGAGCCACTTCTTATGTCACAGTCTCTGCTAACCAGTGCCAAATATTTCTTGCACTTGGTGGAGATTATAAGTAGCGCCAAGAAAGGGACACATGTTACTTGCTTCGATTTGGACTATATATAATCTTATTTTAAATTAGACTTTCCAGAAACTTTCATCATTCATCCTCATGTATGTTTTTAGATAGGAAGTGATTGCACTTGTCTTCTATTTGCCTTAAAAGCAAACACAAAGTGGAATGACTTTTCTAAGGCAACCAAAGCCAGACTTTAAATGTAACTTTCAGAGCTTAGAAGAAGTGCCAACTATCTTAATAATGGTAGGGAGAAACCATTTTAGCTGCATGAAAGACATTTTAATGGATAATTATCTGTGGTGGGGATTCGTGCTCCATCACCGAAGCTCAGCACTCAGTTTTCATTATGCTTTGTTTGAGTCTGTGTAGGTGTCGACTACAGAATATATCTGTCAGTCAATTCGACAACCCAGCTTCTCTCGTTTGCACTTCATGTTATCATTGCCTATCATTAGCTATAACTGGAGTCTGGAAGTGACGAGATTCTTAAACATGGGAGAGAACATGTGTTCGCTATAACAGTAATTAGGAACAGGGTTAGTGAGGGAGTTTCTGGCAATAGGTTTCTAAGGTATTCAACATGTCTCAAAAAAATCATACTCTTAGAGATCTTCAGCTCAGCTGCTTTTATGCTTTTTCTCCCCCCTTGCCTAATTTCAAAATATACTTTTGTTTAGAAGCTGTGAGGTGAAAACAGCAAGAAATAGCAAACAGCTGCTGATTATGCATCAGGTCATTTGGTTTCTGTGAATAATAATAAAAAATGATTATATAGTAAATACTGCTTTTATAAGCTAAAAATCTGCATCAAATTCACTCTTCTACAATTAGCAAGAAACATTTTAGGAAGAAGGCCTATCTGAAATCCTAAATATTTCTCCCAATACAAAGAAAGAGATATCCATCAGGTCTAATTCAAATCTGTATAAATATATTAATCGAGTTGGAATGTTTGAACATTATGGAATGGTGTCACTGTATTTTTTTTATCCCCTTCATCAAAGTGTCTTGCGCTGTGCTCCACTCCAGACAAGCACAGCTTCAAAGATGTCTGTACATATGGTACAAGTTTATTTACACCCCCCCCCCTTTTCTCACTGTCTGACATTAAATCAGACTAAAGGTTTCCTGATTTAGGTCAGTTAGGATTACCAAAATTATTTCTATTTGCTAAATGCCAGAATGACAGAGATTTCAATTTCAGTCGTCTCACACAACATATGTGTAATCATGATAAAAATGTTCCATCATAGCTCAAAAATGGTGGTGGCAGATCTCACAATGAGGCAGGAACAAAAGTGAACGACCAAAGACAGGCTGCGACAGATATCAACAGTGTCTTGGGGGAATTTGGAGGAGTTGTCTCTGAGTGTGACGGCTGTTGGTGCCTCTATGATCTCTGTCAGCTAACCAACCAATAGAAATGCACCATAAAATAATGTAAACGTCTAGACAGCACAGTATCCTAGCAACAACACTGACAAATGCAAAAAAGAGAGGACGAAAAATGTGCTACTCAAATAAAGAAGAAAGACACTTCTTTTTCTTGATTTTATTTAATTTCTTTTTAAAGCAGGCAAACACTGCCACAACAACGCTAACTTTCAAGTCATTGGTGCATTAGCACGTTAGCAGCCACCTGCTAATGACACAGTGAGGCTTCATTTAGAGTCTGAAATACACTCAGATTTACTTCTTTGGTAGCCACGATTCAACGTATGTTCAATTATACAGGTTAACATGGTGGATGAATTAATTATCTACCGATTTTACATCGTGCAATATGACTTAAATTAGTCTGATAAGACTATAAAAATTATACAGTGTGAACCCAGGATTATCCCATAATATGCGTTCCTCAGTCATCTCCTTCAGAGAACAAAAGTTACAGACATGACATTTTGTTTTTTCTTGTGTAAAAAAAATCATGAAAGTAGAATCTCATTTACTAATCAACATCCATTATTAAATGCTTGAGTGGAGCTCATCAGCCACAAACTTTATCATTTAACATTCTTGCACAGTCTGAAATGGGTCTCGTGGATTTTTAGCAGATCATATGCACTTACTTACTTTAGAACCAGTAGGGTGTAATGAGTGAATTTTGCATTTTGACTTTGAGCTTTTGTTAATAAATGACACAGTGTAAGTAAGATATGTAAGTATATTAAATGAAGATATTGTTCAGGTAATTTTATTTTTATTTGATTCATTTAACAAAATCTTGATATGTAAAACATAAACATTTAGTCAGAGAACATTGTACACTGTATTTGTAAATGAAGTCAGATATTGGTTAGATTTGGAGTCAGACCAGCTATTCTTCGTTTTTTTCATGTAATGACGATGAAAGATATGCAACATGCTTTTTTAATCACTTTTTTTCTTTCAGACCTACAACACATCACAATCCAAAAACAACGGTACTGAAATAAAAACATAATGATGTTTTTTTCAATCAGGTGATAATAATGATTTGATACAAAGGGAATGCTCATGAAAGTCTTTGAGGAGCAAAGAGAAGAAGAAGACAGTTTGATATAAATGAACTGTATTTTTGTACTCTGTTTAAAAACAAAGTTCTTCAAAGAAAGGTTGGAAGCGATTTACATGTTTCTACTTGTACAGTTAATGCGAAGGATAAGGGATTTGGTGTTTTTAGATCTGGGAAGCGAACCAAGAAATCATTTAGAAACCATCTGGAAAAGAGTAAGCATTTTAACAACCTATTTGTCAGATGATTGCATATTATATGTGTCCACAACAACTTTGTAAAAAAAACAAAACAAAAAAAAAAACATGACAAGCATCTATGTGGCTAGTGCTAGACTGACCAACCTATTCTTTTCCTGTTGTAGCTTGTTATGTAAGTCTGCCTCTGGGTAAGGAAGAACGTGTTATTTTTCTTCCTTTTTTTTGTCTTCCCAAATCGTACAATAAGTTTCTGCATTTAATCAGATACTACACATCTGAAAGCAATAACAAAAAGAACAAAGGTTAACAATGCAAATGCACTGAACTGACAAGTCATAATAAATGTGTCGAGCTCAGAGGGTCATGAGGGAAAGCGAAAATAAAGAAATAAATTTATTCATGAATTAATAAATAAATAAAAATAAATAAATAATAAAACCCTGGCTTCTTCCCACAGTCCAAAGACATGCTTGTTAGGTTAATTGGTTTTCATAAATTGCCCTTAGGTGTGAGTGAGAGTGTGAATGGTTGTGTGTATACATGTGGCCCTGCGATGGACTGACTACCTGTCCAGGGTGGACCCCTGCCTTTCGCCTGGAGAGAGCTGGGATAGGCTCCAGCAGACCCCCGTGACCCTGCACGGGCATTAGCGGGTACAGATAATGGATGGATGGATAAACAATAATAATAATAATAATAAAAATCACTTCATGTATTCAGGATGCAAATGAGGAGCCTGTCTAGAAACATCCCAACAACATTTTTCAGTTGGTATGCCCATGCAAAAATATGAAAAGTGTAGTAAGTAGTCGAGGGTACCATCTCGTCTGATACATAGCAGTAAATGAAGAAATCCTTTAGAATGCTGTCCGAATCTGTTACTGGATACAACAACGGCCTGTAGCTGGTATACTGGTGATACTGCATTGTTGTATGACTGTCAATCCATATGGAACAATGAGCTCTGATGTCTATTTGGCCCCGTGGCATGAAATTAATTATTTCCTTTTATTTATGAGAATAATTGTTTCTGTTGCATCCTGGGTTTGAATCTGATCATTATATCGTTATTGCACACATTTTATGAGCAATACGAGAAAAAATGCACAAATGACAATACGCCCTATATAGCTCCTTTCTAGTCTAGGGACCACTCAAGGTGACAGACAATAGACCACAGGAGATGAGATACGTGACCATACAGGCACAGAAAGAGCTTGAAGGGTGAAAACAGACGACTAAAACAAAGGTAACACAGTTTGCACAATATAAAAAGCAGCTCTTGAGGCTGAAGAACAACGTATGAGAGCATAGTTACTTATGTTTTAATATTAAAGTAATTTCAGCAAACACCTTTAATTAGATTGCAGATGATAGGACCAAAATGCAGAAGACAAGGATAAAGTAGCATTTTTCCAACAAAACGTGTTGCCATGGCAGCACATCCAGATACCAAAAGCCAAAACTCTTAGGCTGGAAGGAGACAAGTAGCAGAGACTGTATAGAAAGAAATGGACAAATCGTCCAGACATCACCCATAGGTTTACAATAGAGTTTTTAAAATCTCTTTCCTCATGCAGCCTGGGCACCATGTTGCAGATGGATGGAAGGAGCAGGACTGAGAAGCTGGCTGGAACACGTGAGTTATTTAACTTGCTCGGGCTAACTTACAATGCTAATTGATATTACATTCTGATTCATTCTGATCATTTCTGTCCAGACATCCTCATTTCAAGTGTCGCTACTGAAACAACATCTGAAATGAGTGCTGCTAGAGCTGAAATGAAGACTAGCAGAGTGCTGCTTGGCGTTGCCAGATGCCAGCTATCCATCTGTATTCCCCTCTTTACAGTTGGGCAAGCATACTGCCATCATGGATGATTGACTGCAGGTCCCAGCATAGTTCTGCTTGGAAGGGTTCTTATATAATCCAGCTTGGTTCCCTGGTTCCTTCAGCTGAGCCATGCCGGGAGAGCATGCCAGCAGACATCTGCATGGGGGACCCCGATCTCAAATGCTACATCATCTAATTAACTGAACTTCGCCCTTCGATGATTCCAGACCCACCAACAGCATGTCATGATGGACTGTTAGTAAAGTTAACACAACACACTACCACAACAAATTATACTCTCTTAAAATATGATGATTATGCTCTGTAAGGTTTTTAGTCACAGCTCAGAAGCTAAGTCTGGAAGTCAGTATAATGCTAATCACTGAGAAGACTAGTTGAAGACAGTTGATGGGAGAGAAATTATACAAAGAATGCATGATTTAAGTATTTAGTGGCAGGTGAAATCACAGCTGAAACAGCTGAAGATGAAGTATAAAACATATGTCAGACAGATAACTCAAACGTAACAGGCTTGGCTGCATTCACTTTAAAAACATTTTGGAGGAATGGAATACATAGACTGCGATGGACTGGCGACCTGTCCAGGGTGTACCCCTGCCTTTCGCCCAATGTGAGCTGGGATAGGCTCCAGCAGACCCCCGTGACCCTGAACAGGAATTAGCGGGTATAGAAAATGGATGGATGGATGGAATACATAGAAAAGAATATCATTCAAGGAGCTTAGATGAGAATATGAATGCATCAATACATCCAGTCACACTGTTAAATCATGAAGCGAAATATCTTTACTCACAGAAGTGGGAACTGGATACTAATAAAGTTATTTTAAATAATTAATGATATCAACTTTTAAATCATGTTGAACACCTGATGGGGTGGTGGGGTGAGGGGCTTATGAGTCGGGCTGCTTTTCTTGCATTTCTGCTTTATTCAGGGTATGTTCAGTATCCCCGTCATCACGAAGTAAACAACGCAAATAAATGATAGCTAATAAAATGAATAATCCTACTGGTAGGACTGGTAGAGCTCAATCAAGGACAGAGAGATGACATACTAGCAGGGGAAGGAGAGAAGACAGGACAATATCTAGACAGAAGCTGTTAACACCCAGGGAAGGCAATGAGAAGAAGACAAAGACAGCAGAGGAAAGGCAGACACTCATAAAATGAACTAGACTAAGCAATTCCTGAGGAAATTGCAGTGGGATTGCTGCTACAGCCTATCCCCTTGTGAGGCTATGGGGGTCTATTAGTGATCTTGGCATAAACTCCATACACCTCTGTGATGGCGGCATTAAAGTAGCCCAAAAGATTTTCTTACATGTTAAAATATCACTTTCACTTTAGGGCGTATTTGCTTAGTTTTAGGAAGTATTATCAAGCTGTCGCAGTCTTCCGTCCATGCCATGAGCAGAAACCAGCCAAAGAAACTTCTGACTCCTGTCCCAGTTGTCTTTTGCAACAACTGAGTATTACTGGCTGAACCATCTCACAAATCAACAATGATGAAACCAGCTCACAGAGGTACTGTGGACATCATGGCTGCGGCGATTAAGGGACTTAAAGTAATGACAGCGGAGACAATGACCAAGCGACCGAGCAAGAGACCAAACAAGAGTAATCTTAGACAGCGTTGTAAAAACAAAGTAACTGCAACGACAAGAACCGTGAACTGAAGCACTTCTTAAACATGTTTGCAGGAAATAAAAAGTGACAAAACAACTGAATATCTGGGGTTGTTTCAGGATACAGTGAAATAAAAGTCAAAGTACATGTTTGAACCCTATTCTTTATTTAATTTCTATATTGTTCCAACTTTAATTCACTTCAGTTTTATTTATATAGCATCTAGTCATCTCCAGACACTTCACTGAAACCCAGAGCGTTTTCTTACCTGGGGCTGCTGTAGTTGGTAATGGAGGATTACTGCAGCTCTCAGTGCAGAGCTCTCTTCCCTCACTTCCCTCTCTTCCCTCAGCACTTCACATTTTTGTCATATTTTTATGGCAGGTGTATCTCCTCCTAACTGAAGGTCAGATCTGACACTAGAATAGGCATCATTACGATACTATTTCTCATATACAGTATAGTGCTCTCAGCTATTTCTGCTTGGAAATAATGACAATTTTAGACTGACGATAAAAGTGCCGTCTACTCAATCACATTTTTACAGTTTCAGGGGTGAAAAGTTGCAATCTGGAAGATAAGAGGACACAGTTTCACAGTTCATATACAATCATTGTGTGCTTGTATATATTACAGTATAATTACAGTAATTTGGGTGAGCTCTTGGGGGAGGTTCTTGAGCTTGTTGGACCCCACCCCCAAAACTAACATTTACTGGTTTATAACACTTCTAAAGTTCTGTTTAGGAGTTAGAAAAGAAGAACTAACAAACAAAGCAACTGTTAGGTGAGTGGTGGACTGTATGTGATAGTGACGAGTAGGTTTTAAAATTAAAAAGGAAGAAGAATGATGACAGTATACCAGAGGAACGGAGGCCTGGAGTATTATTGTGAAAATATTGGAGGATGAATTACAGAACTGAATGGATCAGAGGAGTGTAAGAAACGAGGAAAACGGAGACTGTTAGAAAAACAACTGAGATTAGTGCAAAGTCACTGCAAATGCTGTATTTTGTTTGGTCTGTGCATCAGTAGCTTTTCTGGGGTTTTCAGTGTGCAGCGCTTAAGCTGACAATGTAAGCAGTGAAAGCACACTGTTTCATTGTAAATATTGATCAAGCAAAAAGTTTTAATCCCATTAAGGTTTCAAAGCCATCCATCTTTTATCCACATGGATTATGAGCTACAAACTGAGCAGGTGATGTTCAGTGTCATAATTAGATCATAATTACTGTGAATTTGTTTACTATCTGTGTAAAGTGCCTTGAGATTACTTTTATTGTGAATTGGTGCAATACAAATAAGATGAATAGAAATGAATTGAATTAATTATCTTGTAAAGGGGAATACGTTTGCATCTGTGTGTGATTGGGAAGTCTCTGACAACAGCTTTAGAGAGACAAACACTATTCAGTCATAATAAAAGTGTTGTCATGAATGATCCATTATGCTTTATGAATTTTCATGACTAAACATTAAATGTTTTTTTTTTTTTTTCATTATATGGATATTTACTTGGAACTTGGAACAAAACTAATCACACTTCCTCCAAAGCCTGAGAGCATCTTCATCACCTGCATTAGGACGATATTAGCTGATGGGTGACGCGCTCAGAAAGACCACTAGTACAACTAGTTTCACGACTCGTCACGGTGTTTCCTCGGTGGGGTTATCCAGAAACTAACTGTAAGATGATCTAACATACATTATCACTACAAATGTCATGGAAGACTCAGAGAAGAAAGTGAAGAGTGTTATGTCAGAAGAAGCAAGAAAAAGAGAGAGAATGATCAGGCAAGATCCCGTACGCGAGTCAGTTTTGTACCAAATAAACTCTGGTACGAGCTGATGGGAGCAGAGGTCTGCTGGTTAGATGGTGTCCTCATTTTGCAGCTATTGGTTTAGTAAGTCATATAGTTTTCTTTCCTTCAACGTCGTCTGTGCTTGAGTTTGTTTGATATCAGGCTGCATTACTGAAGTTCTTTGTTTGCTCACTGGTTCATAGTTTACTTTTATCCTAATAGAAGCTGGGAGATGAGATAATATGGCCATGCTGTTTGCTTCTGCTACTTTGAGCTGAGTGTAGGGATTTTTTCCAAATGAGCCCTCAGGATTCTTCTCTCTTCAGCAGATCAATACATGCACGTGTGTTGCTAAAGACGCTCACGTAGCAACAGCATTTACGACAGTGATTACAGATAATTGTGCTTCTCAACCAGAGACGGGTGTTAAAGAGCACAATCTGACGTGGTGTTGCATTAATACCTGCAGATATTCTTATTTTTTGCACTGAACAGCCATATTATGACTCCCCAGTCTTTAGTGATTTATGTCAGTGTCATGTGTGTATGATCACATGCGGTGGATTTTTTAAAACTTTTTAACGTCTGCACGTTTCACCCTTCCTGTTTTTTAAGTAAAACAAAAAACAAAAAAAAACATAGTTCAGAGTCAACTTGCTGCCACCTCACGTTAACTAAAAGCGAGATAAAGAATAATTTTGCTTAAAATGCTGATACAATAAAAAGCCCCATTTATAAAATAGTGTTTATAAAGTACTCATCCTTTATAATTTATAGGAGCTGCTTATATCTTAATGAAAGATGAAGTTGAAAAATAAACTTAACCACAATTATAATGTCATTAGCTATACCAAGACTATTGTGACATGGCAGAAGCTCACCAAGAAAATGCGCATCATATTAAAAGTTTAGGTGTTTTCTGGCAGTGCAGTTTGGCACTTGGAGTTGGTCTTTTTTGATTAAATAAAGAAGCAGCAAAACAAGACGTTAATTCATCCTCCAAACGGCACGTACGCTTACAGTATATCCACAGCATGCTTGCACGATAAACAAATAGAAAGAGTTAGAATGAGTCCAAAAAATGTCTTAATTTCTTAATTCTACAGCACAAGTTACAATGCTGTTACAAAACAAATAAAGCGGTACATGTAGTAAAAAAATAACCTTTGAGATTTTAGATGAGAAATATAGCAGTTACATGCAAAGATGAAGTAAGAAGGAAATAAAAGTATACACTCTTCAACAGAGCCAACAAACTTAGTAACTCAAGTTTTTTTGGATCAAAAACACAGAAATTTTGACTTTCTTTACTTTGGCTTCCTGTTAACTGGAGGATAACCTGAAAAGTATTCTCCTCACATTAAAAGCCCTTTAGAGCCAAGCTCCGTTGGAGTCAAAGACCTCATATTTCCATAATATACCAACAGTGCACTTTGCTCTCACACCACAGACTTACTTGTGATGTCTAGAAATTTCCTAAAGCAAAATGTGCGCCACAGCCTTAAATTATTGGGCTTTTTTGGGGGGTTCAGGACGCAGGGACCCTCTCTATCCTTAAGTTCAGGCTTAAAACTTTTCTTTTTGATAAGCTTTACAGTTATGGCTGGCTCAGGCGACCCTGAGACACCCCTTTAGTTATAATGTCGTAAGCCCCTCCTTGTATGTTGTTAATGACATTCTTGCTGACATTAACTTTGTGTTTTTCTCTTTTTCCCTTGTCTCATAGCAGATATCCCAGACTGAAGCAAAGCTCCTCTGAGCCTCTGCTGCCATCAACAACAACCATGTGCTCATATAGCACCTTTCTAGTCCAGAGACCACTCAAGATGCTTTTACAACACTAACGTCTTTCTCTCACTGCACACACACATTAACTACATTCATTTATTTAATGGACCAAGGTATTCTGATATTTCTGCTACCATTGAGTGTAAACAGCGTGTCTTTGAGGAAACAGGAGTACCAGGGTAAACCTGCACAGACTCAGAGAGACCAGCTAAATCCAGATCCAACTGTGCCAGTGCTAGCCACTACACCACTACAACACATAAAACAGCATCAATGTAGTAACTTTAACTGTATTTACAACTGCATATATGTAAAGTTAACAGAGCTGCAAAAACTGAAATGAACTGAACTGAACTGAACTGAAAATGAAAGGCTGATAAAAGCTCTGGTAGCAGAGAAGGATATCTTCACTCTCTGCTATAACTCTGTTAGACCTGATGACTGAAGGCTCTTTCACCAACAAACACAGAGTTATTGCAAGCCCTGCTGAGATTTCAGACTGCTTACCCAAAAATTTGATGGAGGAGAAGTCTGAGAGTGAAACAACCAAACCGATCACTTTCTGTACAATCTTTGATTTGTTGACTTGAGCAGTTTTCTTAAGAGAAAATACAGATGACTGTGTTTTATAGTTTAAGATGTTGAGATTTTTCCTAAATCTCCTTCAGCCCCAAATGTTGAAAACATGTGATTTTGGATTGGTTTAACACTAGATATTTTAACAACATATACATTCATTGATAAATGCACAAGAGACAGACCCAGGGCATGCTGGAGGGAGGATATCTCTTGGCTGGTATTGCCTCCTCCTCCTCCTCCTCCTCCTCCTAGAAGAGGCTGCTGCCTCCGCAACCCCGAAACCCAGATAAATGGAAATAAAAAATAGATGGACAGATAAAGTTGGTGGTATGGATGAAACATTGTAGTTGGTCTGAATGCAACAGATGATTTTAACACTCTCCAGCTCCAATTACAATGGGTTCAGTCATCTTCTTTACTGGGCTTTTATACACTTGGATCCAACTCTAGACTACTCCAAAAGTTCACAAACTTGTTGTCAACCTTGTTGTGTTGGTTTTTATCATGCTATTCTTTCCCTGTTCTTTCCTAATGGTAAGAAACTGGTTGCCACGTTTTTCAAGAGAACTACTTCGATATTCTGACTAAATGCTCGTTTTACTATTAATATGGTGTGAAAATGAAATTAAAAGTCCACATACCGTTGATAACAGCATGTGAACAGTCCCCATTACAGGAAACAATGTAGCATTTCTGCCTTACATGCACAAAGAGCAACATTCATGAGCAGAAAATCATGCTTAAAAGGACGAGAGCATTCGGAGGGTGCACATATGTGGTTCTTTGAGCACAAATGTGATAAACTTGTTTATCTCTGTGTGATGAGCCTGTAAGAGCGAGTACCTTGCAGACCAATAGGAAGGCAAGGAGGATGCGGAGCATTAAGAATGGTACAAAGAACGCAAGAAGAAAATAACAACAGCAAGCAAATAGAGCAGGTGAGTTTAAGTTGGTTAAAAAAAAAGTAAAGTTTGCTAACTTCTGGTTCACCCTGAAAACTACAAGCTTGAAGTTCAGCTGCCGAGTCTGGATGAGACGATGGCGCTGGAGTGGACGTGAACGTTGCTTCAGTTCAGCAGGCTGGATGCGGTTTCCCTCCTCTCTCCCTCAATCCTCCCTGCCACTCAACCTCTCCCACACCATTGTGGGTTTGAATCAACTTGTCTCTAAACTGAAACTAATTCTTCTTTTAACATGATTCATTTCATTTGGAAAGTGATCTAATTACTGCTCAGGAGAAATCTGAGCTCATATGCAGGATTTTAAGGTGAAATTGGTGAAGCATCAGAGTTTGTGAGCACTAAATTCAAACGTTGCTGGAACCTCCTGATCTGGTACCTTAGAAGGTAGTGCATGGAAATTATTTTGTTAGAAGCTATCACTGAGCCTAGGAGTTTAATTACTGTCCTCACACACACTACTGATTAGAAAATAGATCACTTCATCCCCTGTTATCTGTTCATAAACACAGATTGCTAATTGAGCTAAAGGGTAATTAATAATGAGGGCTCACATTTACAGACATTCACATCAGCAAAAATTAAATTAGAATTAAATCAGAACCCACAGTATTTCTGTGGGGTACGGCTTCAACCTGACACCTCCTTAACAGGGTCAGTTTTCTAGCAGGAAATTAGAAGTCACTGAGGACATTATGCCATTAAGACACACTTGTTATCAATTTAACTAAGTGGTTTATAGCTGACTGTCTGTGTACCAGCAAAAATTTACACGGAGCTGCCTCATGATAATACCTAAAAGAAGCATAAAGAAAATGAAAAGTATGGGTTCAAACACCAAACCTTGTGGAACTCCATGAATAACTGGTGTCTGAAGAAGCGTCCTTCTTCCCATAAACCAAATAGAAGATATTAAAATAAGGGTGACTTACAAATTCCAATAACAATAATAACAACAATAATAATAATGATAATAATAATAACACTCTATGCTTCTGTATTAGAATATTATGACTGATTGTATCAGTTGGACATGTCTCACTGAGAGCTAACGAGTCTTGCCACAAGTCCATTGCCTAAGGTCATGAGGAAATCACTGGGAACTGACAGAGCAGCTGTTTCTGTGATAGGATGTGATCTTAATCCTGACTTCAGATAGATTATGACTCAAAATCATAAATGTGTGAATGAAAGTATGAATGAAGCTCAGCTGTACAGTTATACTGGTGTGCTTGGCCTCAGTGTTTACCTGCATTCGTGCACTCTCCACAAGTCAACACAGGTAAAGGGGTGGCTGCACTGGTTCCTTTTACAGGAGTCAGATGAACATCCAGTGGACAGTCCTTGTACGCTGACTTGGGAAACCCCATCTCGTGGCTGGCTGTCCATTGGCATGTAGCGGCCGTTCAGGCGTAGATCCCTCATACAACCTGTAGGATGGAAAGTAGAAAAGAGGTTTTAGCGGAACAATGGAAGCACAATTATCAGCATTCATCCTTCAGTCAATCACTGCTTATTTTTATAACACCTTACAACAACCAGCTGGCACCCAATGTGCTTTACAAGCAAAGGAACAGAACAGTTTGACAAACATAAAAACAGTGAAATAAAAAGAAAATGAAAAAACTGGCTCAGAAATGTGTCACAGAACAAACCAATATTACAAGCTAAATAAAAAGGTGTCAAGCCTTGATTTACAAGTTCCAGTCAGTGATGGCTCACAAGTCAGGAGGAAGATTATTCCACAACTATGGACCAGCAACAACAAAAGCACAGTTGCACCAAAGCTTGTAGCGAGACCTCGGTACCTCTGAAACAAGATGGCTCGAACACCATGAAGCCCTTGTATGGTAGCGATGAGTTAGCGACTCAGAAAGATAGTTGGAGCGAGGCCATACAGAGCCTTAAAACCAGACATTAAGAATTCAACATTAATCCAAACTTGACTGGAAGCCAATGGAGGGAGTGTTTTGCACCAGTTGAATGTGTGTAAGAAGAGACTGGTTGATGCAGACATCCACAGAAATGCAATAATCCAGCCTGGAGCTGACTAAAGCCTGGCTAGCTTTGTCCAGGTCATTGTGGCTCAGGAAAGGCTTCACCTTGGCAAGAAGGTGCAGCTGGTAAAAATTAGTTTTAACTACAGATTCAGTTTGCTTCCCACATCTAAAATCGCCGTCAAGTAGAACCCCCACATCCTTCACAAAAGATTAAAACTGAGAGAACAAAACGCCAAAACCTGAGATGGAAATGTTTGCCTGTGGTCCCAAGTGTATAACTTTTCAGAAGAAAGGTAAAGTTCGATCTCTGCCTCTGGTATTTTACTAGAAGTACTTTATTGAAGATAGAATAAAAAGAAAAATCTCTTATTGAGACACATAAAATCTGATCTTGACACTAGCTGCCCCTTGTTCTCTTATCGAAAAACAATACAGTTCCCACAAAGTGGTTATTAACTCATTAGTACAAAGTAGCAACTGCAGTCACCAGGAAGAGCATGAATCACAGATCGCTCACCCATTTCACTGAAGCAATGATTCATTTGAATAAATAAATAAATGAACAGATTTAAGAAAGAGGAAGAAGAAGCACTAAACACAACACATGTAACATGTGAGTGTGTTACATTAAGGCTGCTGATCAAACAAATTACGTAAGTAAAAATAAGCAGTAGAGACAGTAGCCCTCATTGGCTAATATTGAAATGAATGAATCACATCAAATCTGAGCTTTATCGCCTTGTCCTGAAGAAATGCTGTAATGATGACTGACAGGCAATCATTGACAAATTACACTGCTCAGCTGCTGTCACAGTATTTTGTGGCTCCATCAGTCTCTAAGGTTACGTAAGGTTATTCTGTGTATTCAAACATGGCAGATTAGAAATGATGCAATGTTGAATAATGTCAAACAATGTCCTCGCTTTCAGGAAACATCCTAATCTACAGGCAGCTTCTCTGAGCAGTGAAGAACGATTAAGCGTTAAATTATCTCAAAGCAACCCAGTGAAATCAAGGAATAAAAAGCGCATGCAGAACAGTATCCATACATGAAAAACTATTTTTGTATTTATTCTGGTAAGAGCATGGATCAGTATTCATGAACAAAAAAAAAAGTATATGTGAGAGGGTGCATGGCTCTCCCACATTCACCAATGAAGTCTAGAAAGATCAGGGCTGAGACAAACGTACAGAAATCTACCTACATGCTTGCAGCTGATCAAGGCACATTCACTCATCAGGCTGACTTCTGAGACGTCCCAGATACGAAGCTGCTTTCATATGTCCTTGTTAGCAGAGTTAACTTTGAGGGTTGTTAAGCGCATTACTCTTGTCAATAAAATACTTCTCAGTCGAGCTACATTTCCTTTAGTTTGATGTGGGAACAAAGTGGAGTGACTGTGCTGACGAAGAAGAAAAAAAAAACATCTTATTTCAAGAACTGGAAGAACCACTGATTTACTTCTGCTTTACTGAAATAAAATAAAATGAAAATAATAAATTACCACTCTTGGAGGATGTGTTGTTTCATTTTATTAAATAAAAAGAAAGAAAACAAATTGTTGTAATTAAATGCATTTAATGGAATCAATTAAAATCAGGAAACATTAAAAAATTAGGAAAATACAAAGAACAATTTTAAAGAAAAGAAAATTATTCACCGTAAGTGTTCAGTTGGACTGAAATCCTATGTAAGCGAGCTGAGAAAACTTTTCTGAGGTAAAGTTTTAATGCTCTTTTCTCTGTAACAGATGCATTATCATTCTGAAAAACGACTTGATCACCACTTAACCTTTTCATAAATGGAATGAGAAAAGTGTCCAAAATTTCAAAGTGCTGCTGTACATTTACTGGAGAGTGAATGACTTCTACCTTCACGAGCTTTTTACCAAGAAAATCCCATATCATCAGTGAGCGCGGAAATGTGCTGCGCAGTCATCTTTATGTTTTATTGGACTTGCACCAAGACACAGCATCATCTCCCCCCCTACGCTGCAGCTCCTGATTTATCCGTGAATCTCGCCTTCATCCAGTCGTCCCTGATTGCTCGTCTTTAGCCCGTCGTAACCTTGTTTTCTCCTGTTTAGGTGATAATAATATTTCATGTCTTCTCCATGTAGATTTAATTTTGTCCAGGCACGTTTGGTCACTTACTCTGACTCCTGCTCCTGCCTGGTTGTTTTAATTTTTCTAGACTCCTTAAAAGGAGTTTTATAATCCTCTGCAAAGTTTCAGCTGACAGCTCGGTTGTTGGCGCCGTGTTTCCTGTCAGTCAGTCAGGTGCAACAACTTGTAAAAGGTCTGCAAGTACTCTCTTTAACTGGAGGCTAATTTGCATTTCCAGACTTCTGTTGGTTGCTTTAGAAATGCAAATGACAAAAGCGTTTCTATAAACTTTCCTCTAATTGATTTGAAAAAGGAAATCCCTTAATTACAGCAACTTTGTTTGTTTCAAAAAGACAGAATGTCCATCTGTTAAATGAAACAGTTTTGTGTTTTATACTGTTTATTGGACATATTCCATCAATGGTGATTCCATCTTTTTTGTCAGGTAATCTATTCAAATACTACAACTTACAAACTCAAACTTGTTAATAAGTACTAAAACTACTTAAAAGACAAAAATGTGCAGGGAACACAGTTCAGGGAAATTTCAAAACCGCCAACACTGAAATTAAATTCACCACAGCTAATTTAAGTGTTTTTGTCCAAACCTCCTACTTCATTTCCTGCTTTTCCTGGGAAGAAAATATTAGTTTTTTAACCTCCATAACCCATAACACCTACTATAACATAAGAAATCAGATTTATTTCATCATTTTAAAACTGCATTTTGCCGGCAGTGGAAGAAGTATTAATTTAATTAAGTAAAAGAAGTCTGTCCACACAAGGAAGTAACCCCCGGATTAAAAGGTTAAAAGACGGACACAAGTAGAAGGAGATTTAAGGAAAAAACGTTTAAAGTTAATCACTTATAAAATAGTGGAGTGGACTTAACTCCACTTATTAAACAGAGCTGGAAAAAATCTAGTTGAAAAGAATGTTTTTGTCTCTATAGCATTTAGAAAATTTCTTTAACACATCAGGAAGTGTGTCAAATTTAAGAACTAAAATAAATAAAAGCAGAACATATTTTCAATCAAATACTCTTAAAGACAGATTGCAACTTTTGATTAAATTTAACTTGTATTTTAATTTAATTTTTAATTTTGCAGTCATGTGAAATTACTTAATTGTTGCTGCTTTTGTTTCCCACCTTTTTTTGCTGCAGTCAAATAAACATTATCCACTTTGACGTCAACAATATTTTAAAGCTGTGTGTTGTTTTTTTCTAATTACCTCAAAGATGGTCTTAAAGTGCTTTTTTCTTTTTGTTTTGTTTAAGTATAAACAGTGTTTCCAACTGTGGTTGGTAATTTTATTTGTCTTCACATTCTCTTCCTGGCTTTCACAAATGTAAAAATAAATAATGTACAGATATTAACTTCATCCATCCCTGCCACAGTCGATCACTTCAACCTCTGTTGAAGTCAAATGCTTTAAAATCCATTTAAATTCCATTTTAAAACATCTGCATTGTTTTTGTTGTTTTTTTTTTATCACCTCAGGTACAGTCTGCATTTCTTTCCAGCTCTGAGGCACCTTCCTCTTTCACTTTGCTCCTGCATCTCTTCACTTCTGACCTCTTCCCAGGGTTTTCAAGCCCAATCTCCCCTTTTTCTAGTCAAGCTGAGTATCTTCAGAATCCTAAGTAGAATGGAAACATATTGCACTTTTTCTATTTGTTCTTGACGAGGTGACATCTGGTGGTGGTGACTTCCAGGATTTATGAACACATGAACAAATTTGAGAGCTCACATGTGAAACTCATCTCTTAGGACGACTGGGCCTTTATTACAGCATTTATGCTGTTTACCTCCTGCTACCTACAGCTCCTGCAAGTTGCCCTGTTCAGACATGATATCACTTGAGAATAGTTTATTTTATTTCACAATAACTTCTCCATGTGCGACTTATTTTGGTACAATTGAGAAGTTGCACCATGAGACAAAACTGTTGTAGTCCCTCAAGAGTTACAGTATTGTCACAATGTTCTTTTGCAAGATAACTGTATTGTTATGAAATAGTGCTGACATTTTAAGGCACCTGTTTCAAACTCTAAGCCTGCAGGCCAAAACCGCCCCCCTACGTCATTTTATCTGGCCCGCAGGAGCGTTTAAAGACAATCAAATTCTTATAATTTGAACATTTCTGAGGAAACTTCAATGCGATGGCTCATCTGACATCAAAAAGTGGAATAACTGAGGTGTTGCAAAAAGTTGATATTTGCCTACAAAGTAGGAACTTTGCAATATTTCCATATAATTTGCTTCTTTACAGAAAAAGAGTCAAAATGTGATTTTAGTACAAAAGTCTCAGTTTTGACTTTTGAAAAGATTTTAAGACAAAAAAGCTTTTTTTATTAACAAATATGAGATGTTACAAAATCTGCCATTTTACAACATAATTCATTTCTTTTTTCTACAAGAAAATTTCACTTTTCTTTTTCTTCTTCTTTTTTATAATTTTAATTTTACATCCAAGTCTGGAACTGGTGGTAAATCTGACAACATAGCTGGTCGAGAAAATAAATGACGATGAACCGTCTCTTTAACAGTAACCATGGAGATGCTGTTGCCCAAGATGAAATAGAGTTTGACATGTAAGCTTTAGGAGAATTTTATTCCTGTGTCAAAATGAGGAGTTGGTATCATTCTACATCAAGATCTGTCCCACATTCCCCCAGTGATGGAACAGCCATCATCCCATAGACTTAGGTGGATTATCCATTAGTGCACCTTATTAATCATTTATTAACACATGTGAATGTCAGAACCCTGCCTTGATGAGAGTGCTGATGAACGGATAGAAAAATCTATTTCTGGTGGTGCCTCATAGAAGAAATTAGTCTCATGTGCCCTGACACACCAACCTTTTCACTTTTTCAATCAGTGAGCCAACAAACCAAACAAACAATTAATCTTTATTTGGTTTATTTTATTTATTTTGATTACCGTTATTATTTGCATTACTTAGAATATTGCCTCTTTGCTGGAAAATAAGAAGATGCAGTGACTAAGCTGCAGTATTCGGAAAATAGTTCAGATCAATCCAATCTATTAGGGCTGGCAACACCACTAAAGGTCTTTTTGGATCAACAAAACACTCTTTTGCTCTCGTTCTCAAATGAAGTCGAAAAGCCTTTTGACTTAAGACAGGGTGGTTCAGAATAACATCCCCGGCAAAAAGCGGATGTACAAAAGATCTGACCTACTTTGGAGAGAACATTGTTTGCAGAAACTTGGTGTGGAGGCTGCAGTGCATAAGTCTTCTATAGTTTGATTGGTTTTGTGGTTTCCAAACAGTGCATAAATAGATCTACAAAAAGCAGAAAAAACTACATTTATATAATGAAGTGTAGAGATGAGAAACTGAACCCCTCAGACATGTAAGCTGCACGTGATGTTTGGTGACTTGTGTGTTAAGTCATGCTTTCTACTCTCTGAGGGTCAGCCCCTGCTAAAATACTGCTTTCTTCTTACGCTCTTTTCCAATAATTAATCTGAGATTTTTGGGAGAGTTTAATCAACACAACATACCTATCACTTTGATGCTGAAAATATTTTTAAATGTGAAGCAGACAAAATGATAAAAGAAAGAAAAGGAATAGGAAACCTGAACGAAAGTCGATTACAGTTGCATACTTCTTGGATTATGTCTTTATAAAACAGGGACATCCAAAAAGTGGGATTCATGCTCATTCTTCAAAGTTGAATGGCCTTTTCTCTGATTAATATCCTGCTTGCTTGGTTTGTGAGAACTGCTACTCTGTCGTTCCTTGTTCTTGTGCCCTAATGTTGCCATTTTTAATAAGTTATTTTAATGGAGCCACATGAGGTGTCGGGGTTTTTTTTCACACGTGCTACATGCGATTAGTGCTTAGATTTTACACAAGCACAGGGTGAGAATAATTTTGTGTGACACCGTAAAACAACAAAAATAGGAGTGAAATGAGAAAATATGAAATGCCAACTTCAGCAGCTGACTGGTGGGTAAGGTTCAGCCGCCCCAAAAACTAGCTCTTGAAGCTGCTCAATGTAAGATGAATACCTCAAATAAAATAACCAAATTACTGTAAGTCTTTTAAAAACAGTAGCTGTATTGATGTTACTTTAAATACATAAATATGCAGTCCAGACATCAGAACCCTCTGGAAATACCATGCTCATTTATAGACAGACTGTATCAGCAATACTACCTTCTACCACTAGGTGTGCTAGAGCTCATTGTAGCGTTTAGTCTGTATTCTTAGAAGACGCATTTGTGACTGCTATTACTGACTCACTTATCAATCAACAAGAGTTTAAGTTTACATCGTTACAGCTGATCTTCTGGACAAACTGTCTCATCACCACCACGACCAGACCCTGACAAAATCATTCCATCAGTGTAACGCATGTCTGCATGTGTCCATCTGCAGCTGTAGCCCACATAGAGCGAGAGATTTTAATTTTACTGACAAACAACTCTGCTTTGCTGCTGTGTTTTATTACTGATATTACCGTAGTTGAAAAGTTCACCATAAAGCCTCTTCAAACTGTGAATAATGTTGAAACTGATCCTAAAATTAAATGGCAAAGTGTTTGTTCCATTAGAGATGCTGATTTAATGAAACAACACAATATAGTAGCTACAATATTGGTAATAAAAATAGGCCAACAAAGGCCAACAAAGAAACATTTCCTCCTCTGCAGATCGTTAACTTTTTTAAGCTCTGTGGGTTCTCCTTGTGTCTGTGATCAACATCAGTGAACTGTAGGTTGTTGAGGTCAGCAGGTCAGTACAATTAAGTATTTCACATTGGAGCCCGGATTTAAGTATATATTCTTGTGGACCAACATGTAGCTGAAAAATACTTTTGTTTATAGGATCAGAATAGACCAATCTGACACATCTGAGTCACCAAATGAGTAGGTTAAAACCGTAATGCAGTATGGTAAAATAACATCACCAGTGCCAGTTGTGGTCCAATATTGTTCTCTCATGTAAAACAAAGAGGTGGCATTTTAATGTCAATTTCTGTACTAAATCTCAAGTTTCTGGATATGTTTGCATACATATATTTACTGACTTTGATCATAAATGCTTATAAAAGATATATTTAGTTGTGAAATACAACTAAAGAAGGTCTAGCTGCACATTTTGTATCAGTGTAGCACTTTTACTGAAAACTCCAAATGCTGATGAACAATAAGCTGTTAAGTTACTGAACACATTACAAAACTGATGTCACAAGCAGAATAATACAACTAATTATTCACAACAAGCTGGCCAAATATTGGAATAATTTACTATTTTATAAGAGAAAAAGAAAGTACAAATTCAACTCAATTCAGTTTAATTCAATTTTATTTCTATAGCATCTATTCAGAACAAAGTTGTCTCTAGGCACTTCTGAGAAACCCAGAGTATGACCCCTGAGCACATGGCAAAGCCTGGCAGTGGCAAGAAAAAACTCTTTTGGTAAGAAACCTTGAGCAGGACATTATGGGGGGGACCCTGATCAAATGTCAAACACCTGGATGTCTCTCCAGCAGGCGGCTGGATGAAGACCTGAGGTCTTCTGGTGGAAGGTCTCAGAGGCTACTGCAAGATATGCAGGCAGAATATTAATTCACAGCTCGGCATATGAATGACTGTTTACTGACCACAGAATGACAGATGATACTTCATACCATCAAATAATGAGTCATACAATTAAAACTTAATCAGAATAAAGTACTTTCATTAGACCACATGTCCAGGAATTCTCTTAGTGGTTGGACAACACTGGTGTTACTTCATAATCATGATTAGTGTGTGTCAGTGAAACAGTTCTTGATGACACTGAAAGTTTTGGAAACATTTCATAATCATGGGAAACTGTCAGAATCATAAACCGTTATCTCAGCAGCTCTACCAGCAGACAGGTAGCTGACACACCTGCATTCCTGCTGTCCTCTCAGTGAAACCGCTCTAATCCTTACAGCTGAGCCACCGCTGCATCTGTCCTCCCATCGCATGTTTCTCTCTAGTTTACTAAAAAAATGCATAAACGTGCTGAAAAGCATTTAACTTCACAGCTTGACTTCTCCATGATACATTTATAATGATGTCAAATGTATGCCACAAATCAGTTCTATTAGTAACATGTTACTTACCAAAAAAGCACAACTTCCAAATTACCATAAGAATATGACACGGCTGCAGCTTCTCAGATCAGTCGCAGGAGAGAAGCTTGATGAAGACGCAATAATTCACTGATGAACCGTTCACGTGGCCAACGAATGTTGCTTCAGTGGATGGAGGATGGAGCAGAGTTTGTTCACTGTGCACTTTACTGTGTTTACACTTGAAGCTGACACGTGGCATTTGTCGTGATTTGCTGCCACCTCAGGGTGGCACCACTACAAAGAGCAACTTCAGACACAAATTTGTTAACCTTTAATTATTAAAATCAACTAAGCTCTTTACAACTACTCTGTGTCCACCAGTCATAGGTTATCCAATCACATGTTACTCATTCATTCACTCAATAATTCATTCATTCAAATACATAATACTTAATTATGTTAATCCCTGAAGGGAAATGCAGTTGTTGCAGTAGTCATCATGATTTGTGTCTCTTCAAAGATTCATTGTAGGTGGTTATTGCTGTGGGCAGGAAGGATCTCACAGCAATTCAGAGCATGTAGCAGTTGGTCACTAAAGATTGTTTTGGAAGGCACATCTTATTCTCATCTTTTCATGTGTTTGTGTAGAATGGTCCATTTAAAACTGAGCTGTTTCTTCTACTGTGCTGCATGTGTATGTTGTATCATGCTTTGTATGATGAAAAACGGTTTGCATCATCTCCACATCATCTGGCTCCAGATCCCAAGATACTTGTTAGTTATATGTTAAAAATATCGACAGTACCACTAAATATATATTGATGAGCGATATGGTTTTGTGACTTTGTAAGGGAACGATCATGCGTGGGTTTTTGGTGGAGGTTAGAAGGATGTCGATAAATGGTTGCTGACTTAAAAATGAATAATTCTTGCAAAATCTAAAGAAAACACCCACAGCATGTTCAGTATGATCAGTGAGAAGCTCCAAAATCTAACTATCATAGACGGGCTCCCCATGGACTGCATGCTGTTACTACCCACCTTGGAAGCTCTTGTTGATTACTGAGGGAAGAGTATTTCCCAGCATCACCGCAGTGGGGTCAATGATGATTTCTCGACTCCTGCCCCTCAATCCTGCCACCTCCCGCCGTCCACCGCCACCATCTAGTCGCAAAGTCATTTCGTTGTCATGCCGATCTAGGAGGACCTCATGCCATTCACCATTGTCGAGGCGGTAGTTAGGCAGGGTTAGGTTGTAGTCCCCATCACCAAGGTTGTAGAATACACAAAGGAGGCCCTGAAAGATCTGCATCAAGAAAACAATATGTCAATACTCGTTCAGCATAACTGCAGAAGAATATGCTTACGCAGCAGACAAATGGCTGTTTAATCTCAACCGTGGTTAGCTTTGAGAAATTGCAGTGAAATTAAGTGGCTTATACATAATCTAGGGGGCTACTAGCTGAACATTGACAACATGTCAGAAAAACTGTCCAAGAGCAAATGGAAGACTTCACCAGCCACAGCAATCACTCAAACTGAAGCTGGACCAAGATTTGAGTTTTAAATGAAATGTAATCATGCTGCAGCAGAGCAACGGCAGCAAAAATAAAACTAGTGTGTGTTATTTAATATTAGATCACTCTCATCTCTGTCTAGGTCAGTAAATGGTTTAATAATTGACCATTATATTGATTTACTCCCTCTTACGGAAAGCTGTTTGCAGCTGGAGAAATGCCATAAATCTAAAGCAAAAGTTGAGAAGGAGCAACAGCAGTGGACCACTGGAGCCCAGTCATCAGGTCCAGACCTCAGCTTTCTCGTTAGACAGCCTTACTCACAGCCACTCAAGCTCGACAAGAATAAAACAAAAGACTGTGTTTTCTGCACTTCTTTTTTTAATCCTAAGTGCCTAGTGCTAACAAAATTATTGTAGTTGGTGGCAGTAGCATGCAAGTAGACCTTGGGACTTTAATTTATTTTTTATGTGTATTTTTTCTTTGATTCAGTTGGCTTCGCTCTAATCCCCAAGAAGAATTACTTCTTCTTCAGCTATTCTGTTTGCTTGTTGGCACAAGCATGTCCACAATAAAGCTAAAATTAGAAAAGGCTGGGTCAGTATGAAGAATTAAGACGGTAATTCTCACATTTTCTTTGACTTTGAATTCATTATAAACATTATTATACATTATGATATTTCACCTTTTTGCCTCACCACCCGAAATTTCCTTTAATATTTCAGACCTTCAAGGCACTCAAATGGATTTTACGGATCTTACACTTTGTATTGTTGCTAACACTTTAAAGACACTTTCTTGATATTTTGTCCCATTCCAGCTGCAAACATGTGTACAACATAATGGGATTGTTTTTGTTGCATATTGTGTTTAATAAATCTCCACACACACTCTACTGAGGACTGTTTAGGACTACAGCAGGCCAGTCCAGTAATCACACTGTCTTCGTCCTCAACTATCTCATTGAAAAATATATGCATGTACAAGGGGAAAAACAGTCTTGAAGGCAGTATATGCTGCTCTAATATCTAAGCGTAAATTCCTGGGTTAATTCTGCCTTCACAGAAGTGATGATGATACAAGGTTTCTCTTAGTAATTGCTCGCACTTGTGGTACATACATCTCCAGTATTTATGAGTTCCAGATTACTGTTTTTATTCAAGATGTCGGATAACAGAAATAGGCTATTTAGGCATCAAGAAAGGCCTGTAAGTCTGTGTCTCTAAATATAGATAACACAGATACAATTCAATGTATCTGAGTGTAAATACTGTACCACAGACAGCTGTAGACCTTTGAGAAGCTGGTAAAAATGTACTTTTGAACACTCTCTTCTCTGCTTTTAACTATATCCAACCACATATTTTAGTGAACCAAAGATTTACAACATTGATGTTAGTCTGATTTGATGGACTTTTTAATAATGAGGTCATAATGAGGTGAATGAGGTTTTATCAGATATTCTTATTTCTTCTTTCACTGGAACTCCTCAGGGCTGTGCCCTCTCCCCTCTTTATTTGACTTATACGTGAAGAATTGCCACAGCCATCATGACAGGCATCACACCATCAAATTAGCAGATGATTATTCTATTGTCACTGCTCAGCGGTGACGACTCTGAACACAGTCCCGTTCTGAAAACTTTATAGTTTGATGTGAATGCTCCTTTTGAAAAATTAATGTGGAAAGAACTAAAGAGATGTGTATTGATTTCCAACTCTCATCTCACCCATCATATTGGAGGATCAAGCGGTAGAAGTGGTGCAACAGTTCAGATATCTCGGTACTGCAATCAATAACAAGCTGTGTTTTGAGCTCCAGGTGGACGCGGTGTGCATAAAGGCACACAAGCATTTTTACTGGTATGACAACTATGTACACCCTCCATCCCAGTAACCTGTACCGAGGAGAAACAACGCTCTCACTGCTGATCACTAAGACATGCATGCTCACACACGCACACACACACACCATCTTATTTATTAATTTCAGCTTGTAATCCAGTATATCTGTCTAGCCATGAGTACTCCACTGCCCATTATGGACTACAAACTCTCTATGGTCACTGTCACCCCAATTTTCAACCTCCATTATCATTTGTTCTTGTTAGAAAATGTGTTAGCATTTAAGATGCACACCTATTAGCAAACATGAAATGGATGAACGGAGTTCTCGGATTTGCTCTATATGTGCTTCCTTATTCCTCTGTCATGATATTGATGATGATGGCATGATTGCTGATATTAGTCATGATTACATGACTGTTCTGGATGATATTTGTAATCCCTTTGAATTGTGTCTACTTAGTGACACTAAATTTATGGAGTCTTTTGATCCTGATGCAATTTTTTTTTTTTAGCTCTCTGAAGTCAGAGCATTTATCATGTCGCTATTTTAATATTAACAGACTTAATAGCCTTCTACCCAAAGTATCAAAGTAAATACATACTTTCCATTAAAATAGCCATAGTCTCCCCATAATCCTTGGATTATGATGTATTTTGTCATAATTTAATCATGAATTCTCTGTGATAGCGCTTACAGAATCTTGGTGAACTGAAAGGTCTGCCTCTGTACAGCATCCTGAATTATCATGCTATGCATCACTGCATTAAGTCTAGAACTGGTGGAGATTTATCAATATACTTACATAAAGAATTTAATTGTAATTATAGAATTTATGTTATGTTTAAATTTGACAATGATAATGAATCCTGAATTATATAAACAGCCATATGATATTTTTGATGGTAGAAGTGTTATCATCAGTTACCTCTATTTGTCTCCACACACAAATATTGCCATTTTTAATTGATTTGAACACAGTAAAAACTGAGTAATTTTACAGTCACACATTATGAAAAAAGTGTAAAAAAATTTTTTTTTCATGTGGATGTGTGCCTAAAGTAATATTTTTTG
>JBAMYA010000018.1:20832847-20850658 GCA_037176975.1 Arrhamphus sclerolepis | reverse complement strand
CTTGTAAAGTGTCCTTGAGTGACCTGAAAGGCGCTTCAAATAAAATGTATTATTATTATTATTATTACTTTATTTGAACATGATTCTGTCAGAGGACTAAAATACACTAACAGTGAAGCCCGATAACAACAACAACAACAACAATAATAATAATAATAATAAAAAATAATAATGACAACAATAATGATACTAATAATAATAATAATGATGATAAAACATCCATAAATTTAAAAGGATATTGTCTCATCCAAGAAATTCTGGGAAATCTGAGACACTGCTGCTTCTTAATCATTTCATTTATTGATGTAATTTTATTTGTTTAGTATGATTTGTCTAGAATTTGGATTGCCAGTGACATCAACCAAACTAAGGACACGTGCCATATTCTCATTGACGTTTGAAACAAAACTTCTACTCATCACCAGTGAGTTGCTCAAAGAAAGATCACAAAGATCTGCCTTGAGTGCCATCATCTCTTCACTCATGACTTCAAACTACACTCGTTTCCTGGTGTGCAGTATTTAGCATCATTTAAGAGTCACTAACAAATAAACTAAGTTAGAGGTTGATTGGTTGCCTCTGTAGGCAACCCTAACGTTCTACCAATGGATGCCAGTGTGTCTTCCATGGAGGGGGGGTAGAGATATCTTAACTTCCAGGAGAAAATATATGCTTCAGATTGTAACAGCCCCATATGTGTAATTTGTTAGACAGGAAATGTTACTTTAAGAGAGAAAATGCAATTAAGCATACAGTGTTTAATTTGTATTGATAGTAAGCCTTAAACAGGCTGGACATTACATAAACCTAGTAACTGCCCTGAGGATAAGTGAATAAAGATCGTGGTGTTGGTGGCTCCAATAAATGAATAAAGACAGTAGAAGCCGCGGCTCCAATGTTCTTATCTATATTTCAGGATGCAGAGTTTCTCTGACCCTGCATGTGGGGATGAGCAGCTCTGACACACAAGATTTAGCATGTGCTGAAACACCAAAACAGTGTTTTAAACTCGCTTAAATCATTTTTTTCAAAAAACAAAACAAAACAAAACAAAAAACTATTGTGAATGATGATATTGCTTTCTGTTCTAAAACAAAGTGTTTTAGACAGCCTTTACTGTCTTTCCCGTGGAGCCAGCAACATGCTCTGAAGCCAGTATTAAAGTTTTGAGTTGACAACTACACAGTCTTTCACAGCTACAAAGCTGCCAGGACACACATGCCACTGTCCTGGTCCACCACTGCTACACATCACACGGCCATTCGGATAAAATGAACTGATGCAAAAGTTTTCTACACAAAGTCAAACTGCTGGTTTCACCCTGCTGAATATGGACAAAACCTTTTTCTTTTTTAATGAGCTAACATAACTGTGTGCATTCATGGTTAGTGCCCAGACCTGGCAGCACACCCCCGGCCCCCCGAGCCTCCCTCCAAAAAAAAAGAAAGAAAAACTGTATATATACTGTATGCAATTTAACCTTTGAGAAGATGAAAGTTTTCTTGTGCACAAGTGTGAGTGATAGTGTGTGCTTCACCATCTAATTTAACATGCTTTATTTACTCCTAAACACTTGCATTTGTCAGAGAGGACTGGAATCACAGTGGAACACAAGAAGACAGGACAGAAGACAGTGATGGATGTGGTGTGTGTGGTGTGTGGTGTATATAGATAAATCTGATCTGTATGTAACTCTCGTATCCACCAGTATCCCAGGACAGAGAGCAGAAGGACACATCGAACCCACAGGGACGGGTCCGGAGCCGCACCACACAGGCCCCCCAGCCACGGGGGTCACCATCCCTCATGGGAATCTAGTTGGCAAACACTAGGTCCAGATGTTCAAGCACCAGTGGGCTGGAGGTGTTCCTCCCCCACCACCACAGCAAACCACCCACATGACAACAGCGCTACCAATTCTCCGGGACGGCTAAAGTTTATTTAAGCAGTTTTAAATTTGTTTCTAGCTACAATAAAGAGTTTACACAGTCACTTTCCTGGAAATAAATGGTTGCAGCACTGAATGTAGTTTCTATCTCTTATATAACAATGTCAACACGTCCTTACAGACAAAAGAAAAATGGAACAAAAGGAAATGAAATAATAGCAGTCATAAAGTGAATTTAGATAATAGCAGTAAAGTTTAGCCATTCACATGTTCTTGTTCAATAAATACTGCTAAATTATATATATTTTTGGTTTCTGCATTATTTTTTACTTAAAAAATGCAATGCAAAAAAACTGATTCTTGCTCCATTTTTTTTTTTTTTTGGAAGTTAAGTTTGATGTATAGTTAGTAATTCTTAATCTAACCATTATCTAATAATATGGCGTGTAAAAAAATAAGAAAATTGGCTCAGCGTATCATAATAATCCAAATAAAGATAACCATAGATCCAGTGTCGGTAGAGAACAGAGGTGACCTACCTTTTGTTTATGAGCGGCCAGGTAACCATGCATTTTCTCAGGCTGGAGGAAGGAGTTCCCACCATGCACAGCAAAGCGAACGTCCAGCATTCGCTCCTTCACATCCATTAAACTGAAGATGTTGACTTCATTAGGAGGAACGGAAAGCATCTCAGACAGGAAGTCCACCAGCAGCTCGTAGCGACTCCGATGTTTCCCTCTCAGTTCAATGAACTCCTTTGCTGTGATGTCTGAGTAACACACAGGATTAGAACCATATATAAGTGGCCTTATTATTTCCACGCCAGCTCAAGAATAAATCCAATTATTTTCACAGTGCTTAACTAAGAAATAGACCAGAATACTCAAGAATCTAAAAGAGTCTCACTGCAATATGCAAAATCATTTGTGAGGTTATAATCTGTCTGCACTATACTGTTTTTCAGGGTGTATTTGTGCACATCTGTGATGCAGCCAGCGACTGAATGTAGGTTTTTAATACCTCTGCCTATTAGACGTGTTTTCACTCATCACAATTTGGAGTTCAGTTTCTAATCACAGACGGCAGAACAGATTTGACAGAAAAAAAAAATCGTCTTTTCAGCTGTTGTCCAGTATAGATAAGGATGTCAGCATTATTTGTTTAAATATCAGGAAAAAGTTGATGACTCATTAAATTCAAAGGTGAACGAGCCACACATCTTTCACAGGCCAGGCAGCATTCTCAGTGGACCTCTAATGTACAGCTTTTGGGTCAGATTCTAAAGAACTGCTGGAAAACGATCTTCATCATCTTGTTCTGTAAATGTGCCACTGACTCAGACCATGTGATAGGACCAAGTGGTACTTTAATTCACATCCTTTTTTTTTTTCATTCTCAAAGCCAAAAATGCTCAAGCAACATTCAGGAGGGCGTGTGTCAGTGACGTGGAACCACATGTGAGAGACAGACCAGGACAGGTTTGTCGAGATTCTCAAAAAAAGGTCTGAAAAGTCAAACATGTATGATATGTAAATAATTCATGCAGGTGTACAAGAGAAGAGGCATCTAGTTGCATTCCATTAGGATAAACAGTTGATGAAGTAAACTAACAAAACTGTTGAATGGTATCCTATAATAACCATTTAGGCGTTGTCTGCATTTAAACTCCTGGTTAGTACCTTTATCTGTACTTTTTACCAACTTGATTTTGTTAAGTTTTGCCGTGATGTTTTCATGTGAATGAGAGTGAACGTGACCTTCAGCCATCTTTGACAGTCTGATCCAACATAAAACCTGAAACCTTGATTAGCCAGAGATGTCTAAAATGAAACTAGGACAGAAAGACACCAGAGGAACTGATGAGTGTGTGTGTAGTATGGTGGTGTATGTATGGAAATGAATGTGTGGTGGCTGGTTATTTTTCTGTTTAGACAAAAAATAAGACTAATTTCCTTAAAACAAGGCTTTTTTTCCCCTTTTCTTTTACTTTCTTAGAAATAGTTTTTTGCAGTGCATTATTGTAAATGAAAGAAATTCATTAATTCATTAAGTTAATGCAGGTTAATGAATGAATTAACCAAAAAGCATGTAAACAAACAAACAAACAAGGCTCTTAATGGCAGGTGCATGGCACAAAAACAATTATCACAAAACTGAGGGCTTAAACAAAAATAAATACATTTCTCAGTTAATAACATAATTCAGATCTACATATAAATAAAAGTACTTTTAAATGGTCAAATATAAAATGCCACATTTTAGCCTGGTTTTAAAAATTACATTGTCTGTATCATAAAAATAATTTACAGACAGAAACATTTATAAGTATATAGTACTTTACAGTAAGAGTAAGGTACTGTACTGTCGCACAACAAGCCGCTTTCATCCATTCACATGGCCTTTCTTTCTTTTTTCTGTAATTTGTGCACTCACGTACTAATGAGGGCTCTCTGATGAGGCCTTTCTCACAGTGCTGCCATGAGGAACCTTGGAGATATTTTTGACCAGGAACTCAACTATAATTCACACATTAAATAGATTCAACTTCTTATTTAATCTATATAATAATATTAAAATAAGAAACATTACACTTTTTTTTTCAATTCCCCCTTTTTCTTCAGTGACTTCATGTAATATCAAGGTCAGGATTTAGAACGACTCTCCTCACGCAGCGAGCTACAAATAATGCCCTTTAACTCCAGTACACTTCAGGCTGCATTTACAGTACAAGTGAGTCAGTTCAGATTTTTCTTCTGCCATGAGACACAGACTGGATATGACCAGAGGCGGGTCAATGCAGCAGCTATTAACTTAACTATTAACTTAATTAACTTTTGCAGACATACTGTGAAAACACTAAAGCAAACACTGTTAATGCTGTTCTAATTCACCATGTGTTGAAAATCGTGCCAGTGTCTCTCCTGTTTAGGTCTGGGAGGTGATCCTGAGCCATCCCTTTAAAGGAACACTGTGTAATATTACAGGTTGTCTTTTTAAAAAAAATGGACTTTTTCATTCAAAAGCATGACCTTATTAATTAGTAATTACTTCCATCAACAAATCACAGTGTTCTTGTAGGTCTTGAATTTGCCATTCATATATATACATTGCGTTAGCGTATTCAGTGGTGATCGCCATGTTGCACCGCCATCTAGAAGGTTGTGTTTCTAGGTTGTAGCGCTGGGTCTGTGCCGCCCGGCACCCCTTCCGCCTCCCAGCGCTCTCCTTCCTTTCCAGCACCGTTCTAATCGTATCCTCGCATGAGTCGAGCACGGCTGCTGGTGAACTCTCTGATCCGGTTACATGTGTGATCTGGCTGGTGGTCTCTGGCGGTGGTGGGCTCCCCTCAGAGAAGAACTGGAGCACGGTTGCGATGTGGGTCGGCAGGGGGTGCTTGCCGAGTACCCATGCTCGTCTCTCGCCGCCCATCCTCTGGAAACCGCCTCCTCCCGAGCTCTGAGAGCCCCTACCTGTGCTATAAATATAATATGGTGGCTACGTAGATAGCTCTGCATTGCTAGGTTAGCTTGTCTTTATTTTCAATTGTTGCTGTCTAATATTAGCATTGAAGTAATAATTTAATATAAAAAAAGAAAAAAGACAACATTATAAGTTGTCTTGTAATGGACATATATGCCATTTTTCAATCTAAATTACTGAATATAAAACAACTATTTCACAAAACTAACCTCATCTACTGAGAGAATACTACTAGAAGTTGTGTTAGTGTACGACTTGTCTGTTCGCTGGATCAGCTACTGGGAAAAGGAGCGGGATAAAGGTTGTTGCAGTGTACAACCTCACCGCTAGATGGGAGAAAATCTTCCAGTCTCCCTTTAATTAATACCATGATGCACTGGGAAACATTCCCAATTCTCCACGATTGTTCCAAGTATGCAGAGTCTGGACTGGACTTGTGTACTTCAAAGTACATTCTCCCGAGTCGTAAAACAAAGTATGAATTCCTGAGGATGGAGGACACAGTTTAGATGTTCTGTAATTAGAACAACTGTGTGCTCGATAGCATCGCAGGTCAGCTAGCAGGCTAACATGAATTTAGAAGCATCTACAATTTAATTGAGCATAAAGTAAACAAGTTGAAGTTTATTCCAGTGAATGTGTTCTCGATGGAACGAGAAGACATTCGGGTGTTTCTACTGCCCTCATCCAGATGCAGACTTGAGAAATAAACAGAACAGCTGAAACTGACGATGTTTCACAAGAGCACAAATGCAGACAGGTCCGTGTATTGCGAAGCAACCCGGGTGTATGTGCATCAGTCTGACGCAACATTACAACCAGAGGTAGGAAAAGTTAATGACATCACTTGCCAAACCTCATTCTGAAGACTTTACAAATGCACAGCTGAGGAAGAAGAGGATACAGTGATGCAACATTACAGAAAAAAAGCTTTAGTGTCCTAAGTTTTTTTTTATGTGTTACAGGCCTGAAATGAAAGAAAACCACGTACATATCCAAATGGAATGAAGGTTAGAAGGAAATAACACAAAATATACTGGGTTTGTGCTATCTGAATAGAAGTATGTCAAAGTAAATGCATGAATCGTTGATTGTTGGTTGGGGGCGTCAAGTAGCTCTATGAGCTAAAAAAAAAAAAAAAAAAAAAAAGCATAATTTCCTTCTATTTACTGCTTTTTCAAATGCACAACCTCAAAACAGGCATGACAAGGCTCTCTGTTGAGAAATAAATAGAAACAAATGAAATGCTTCAAGGACATTAAATGGTTTTAGTCAGCCTATCCTTTAACATCATAGAAGACTATCAAAAGATGCGGTATAAAGCAGGGTTGGAGAGACGATCAGGTCGGTGAGTGAAAAGACACAGAGACAGCTTATGCATCAAGAGAAGGCTCGGGGCTCAGAGGGGGCTCAGAGAATACAGTGTGAGGGATTGAGGTGAATGTCAGCTCCCATCAGTTGGTCCAGTGGGAGAAACAAGGACACAGGCAGACAGAGAGACAGTCAGGGAGGCTGGGAGAAGAGTAGTAACTCTTAATACAGGATGGCAGCCTTTGCACCTGACTTTGATCCAGCCTCTCAACTCTCCTCTGCTTTCTGCTTCCCAGAGGCTTCATTGCAGGCAGACACTCTTTTTCTCAGGCTCTGGATTTCACATAAATAAGTGCAAAAAAGGGATAAATATCCCACTCATGTGGAATACCGTTCAGTGTGTGTGACTGCACTGTGAGAAAGAACGAACCAACGCTTTTTATCAGCCACGTTGTGCTTCCAATATGATCTGAACCAAGAGACTAGTAATCCTGAGCAAATGGGAATTTTTTGTGGAAAATATTTTCTGTTTGGAATTTTCCTTCACAAAAGACAGATCCCTTTTTTCATTCTAAGAAAAACTCATGATATTCTAGTTTAATGAAATGCATCAAAATATCTAACTGATTCAAAGGTTTCGTGAAACGATTCACAGCGGATACTTACTGTAAATTAGATGAATATAATTAATTAAATTACACATTGTAATGGAAAGAACTGGGGCCACAGAGGGTTAGCTTTTTTTCACTTCATTAATGAAGTGGAAAAATCAGAAGCTCCCAGTCGACATCAACGTCTCCTTCTCCACCACCGTTAATAATTTTGTTTACAAGAAGAAACAAAAATAATATTCCCAACTTCCTTGAGGCTAACTAACAAATTGTACAACTCAATTAACAACACTCAGGAATTTAAGAAACAGAAGGGAAAATTATCAAAAAAAAGAAAACTACTGTGCATGCTTCACTTCAGTTTCAGCCTTTCAGCACAGCAGCAGGCTCATTTGACCACAAATTAGACGATGTTCAAACAACTGACCTTTGCCAGAAAATAACCGTCATTAAATTCAAAGTTATAAATGTTAGCATCAGCTTAATGACTTCTAAAAAAACTGACAAACTGAAAATCTTTGTGCTCTGTACTGCTGATCAGACAGAGCGAGATATTTCAGGATGATTTATGAAAACGGTTACAGCATTTTACCGATCAATTAAATAGCTAAAAGCTCCAAATAAAGACCAAAAGCAATTCCTGAAGCTAGAATAATGTGAACTGTATTCTTGGCTGCATCACACATTCATCACAATGCTGGTTGTCGTCTGTTGTTAGTCATCAGTCAAACTCCACAGCTGGCCGCCAGCTGTGTGTATGTTCTTCATATCTAACTATATTATAGTGTCACTGTCTAATTCATGAAAGCTTCTTTCAGCTCTTTTAATTACGAATGAATTAATGGCATAAATAATAATAAACTGACAACTACAGGAGCCACAGTGACAATGAATACTGTCAGATGTTTAAAGCAGCCAAAAGAAGCCCAAAGTTTCTCACTAATATGACTAAAGTTATTTTTTTCTTTTGTATTGAAGCCACAGTGCATGTGCAGTGGAGGTTAGACAAACGTAAGAACTTAAAAGGACATTGTCTCTGCAGAAATAGCGTTCACAGCTCTGTTGGTGTAACACCGCCCTGCTCTGAGCGTTGAATGGACTTCTTATTCTGCTCTCTGCTCTCAGACTGTATTACATGAACATTTCAAGGACTTTTTGTTTACTACATTTTTAACTTTCCATCAGCATCGGGGGAGTGAGACGGAGTCTTAATCTCTGCGCGGCAGATTTAACTCGTGCTTTCTTTGAGATTCCTTATTGCATTCCACATTTGTTCTTCAAATGGGATTTAGAATGTCAAGGAGGGTGTATGTAATGCCATAAGTAGAATATTTTCATAATCCTTCAGACTGAGAATCAATGAGTGTTTACTCCAAAGCTCCACGTGGAAACATCAAATCCTGGAAACGGCTACTGCTGCCTATCCTCTGCACCCACCCACCCCCACACACACACACATACACACACACACACACAGACGACATACGCACATGCATACACACACACACACACACAGACATACACGGGTGAATAATCCTTCCTCTTCTTCTAAAAGGTCTAGCTTGCGTTCTTGTGAAATTGCTCCTTACAGAACTGCAGGTTAAAAGAATTTGAGTGATTTCAACAGTGCATTCACGCTGGTATCTCACTCACAGCGTTCTTTCATTCTCTATAAGTCCCTCAGTTACTTCAAGCGCCTGTTAGCTTCGTGATGGCAGGGATAAGCTGTTGACTAGCCTGCTGAAAAGAAAGTGATAGTATAAATCAATAAATAAAGACAAAGAGAAAGTCAGCAACTGTTTCCTTCTGATGGCCTTTACAGATTTGAGACATACATGTGCGTCCCTGCAGTTCTATGGCGTGACTTCAGAGTGTCAGAGCGATGTATTTCAAATCAAAACCCAGAATCTAAAACCAAGAAATAAAAATTTGCCAGTTACACTTTTCTTTTCTAGCCATAAATTCCATCTCCGTTTTCGAATCATCTTTTTCAGTTGTGCTTTTTCTTTTTGTGATTGTAATTCTAAATGAGTTTCAAATCAGCGCCACTTGAATCACCAGCAGAGGACATGGACATGATGTAGTAGCTCATCGACTGCAGAATAACCTGATAACCTTTGCCTAGTGCATCATCTCTGTCACCTGTTACTATCTTATTGTATTCACATTCTGAAGTGTCTTTATCGAGGGCTGAGATGAACACTTTTGTAGTCAGGTTGAAAGGTGGTTGGGGATGTTTTTCTCTGAACCTCCTTTACTTATAATTCATGCAACAGAAAAGGTAGCTAGATTTGTCGCTAGTCGCGTGTTTGTTTTTAAAAAGTTACTGGAGGGGTCTGAATACTCACTAAATATGACGATAAAGTCGCTAAGTTGTCAACGCTGCATTTATCAGCAGAAGTTTGGTGCTGCGGCGTCGACATGTAAAGTGCTGAGTCATTCAGCAGCCAATGAGCTACTACATGTCCCGCCTCCTCTGCTGTTGACTGACGTGGCTTTGATTTGACATTCGTTTCAGAATTACAATCACAAAAAGAAAAAGCACAATTTAGAAAGATGATTCAAAAACAGAGATGGCTTTAGAACTGATAGCGAGAAAAGAAAAACGTAACTGAGAAAGATGTGTGAACTCTCGGTTACAGATCTTTATTTCCTGGTTACAGACACTGGTTTTTGGTTCTCAGATTTTGGGTTTTCATTTGCAATACATTAGGCTCTGAATTGACACCACATATTTCCATCTTTTGGACAAATACTGAAACGTGCATCTGCTTTCCATCATGCTATTTCTGGGTTTGGTGCAGGTAACTTTAGCCTGGCCCTCTCTTGGTATGAGAGGAAACTCCTTTCATCTGCCTCTGAAGCCTTGACTCTAACTTGTGCATCCTGCACTCTACTCTGGTCTTTTTCAAAGCATCTGTTGGCTTCTCCCGTTGAGTTTAATAAATATCTAATAACGTTTGTGAAATCATAAAGATTCGTCAGCCATATCCTATTTCTGTAATGTGAATTTAATCCCACGAAGACAGGCGATGAGATGCACATCAGGTAAAGATGGATGCTGCTGAAAATGTGAGGGGAATGTGCTGGCCGAGCAAATCCACGACTAATTACTTCCACATCGTAAGTAATGGAAACGGGGTTCTTCCAAGTGTGAACTGACAAAAGCCAAGACTCACAAGTCACTGAAGAAGCATTAACGATAAATGGAAAGTGTAGGAAAGAAGACAATGACTTGAGACCTTTGAAATACTGACCAAAAAAAACAATCAATAGAATGTTTGTAACTGGACACAAGACTTGCTTGTCATGAGTCATACAACAAATACTACCTGTTGCTTTGATAGTATAAATGCAACACACCATCAGACGGACAAATAACAGGCAGGGTAACAGCAAGAGAGGTTTATGGCAGCTCTAAACTGCTCTTAAATGTGCTCGAAATGCCATAAGGCGATTGTCAAAACAATACAGATGAAACTAAGCTGTTTTTCAGCACTCTGGAAATGTTGTATCCCCAACAATTTTAGTAAATATTCATTTACCAAATGTAGTATATCCTACATTTACTGGAAGCAGCGTGCTGTCTGAATGATGTCGACAAATCTAATCTGGAAAAAGTTTTTAGTAAGTAGTTTGGGTTTTTTTTTTGTCAAGAATTTTTACTTGAAGTCACAAAGAAAGAGGGAGAGCGTTCCATAAACGAGAGGCAATGGACTGAAACGCATGATGTCCTCTAGTTTTATAAGAAGTTCTTGGGACTGATAAAAAGTTCTGGTCTGAGGACATAAGTGTATGAGCAGAGGAAAAAGAGGATAAAAGGTTGCAAATATATTTTGGGGGTTGGCCATAAAAAGCTCTAAAAGTCAGTACTAAAGTTTTAAAAGCATGCAAAGAAGAAAAAATTGGGGTGATATGATGCCACCAGACATGTCCACTCAGCTAAAGGTTTTAGAGCTGTTTATAGAGCGATAGTCAAATGATAACAAGCATAGACAAAAAGCAGGATACACTAGAAAAAGATAACATCAGCTGTCTCTGAATATCGGCCCAAGAGGCCAGACGGTGGGACAGCACTGACTGGAAACAGGCCAGAAGTCATCCATCAGGGAGAAGCAGACAGCCATTTGTACTGGGGTAATTTTTAGGACACTGAGAAGAGACAGTCTTACCTGCCAAACGAAGGGACCCCGAGTTGTAGATGGCATCATCTCGCAGCTCTCTTACATGCACCGTTACAGTGGAGATGGCATCTGGCCAAATTCCATCAGACACACGGACCTGGAACTGGTAGGTGCCGGGTGAAGCGTTCTCCTTGATAATTAGGAAACCCGTTCGCTTGTTCAGGATGAAGTAACTGAAGGAAGAGCAACAAGAACGTACAGTAGCAGTGGAGCCAAGACTGGGACCATTTTCAAAACCTCAGGTTCTACTGCTACTGTGAACTGATTATGGTAAAATGTGGTAGCTAGTATACAGTTTGTGAAGAATTGTTATAAAAAAAAAAGCAGAAAAGCAGACACATTTTAACAGATGTAAAATGTGTTAGTATGCATACCAGGCTTGAAGAAAAAGCATCTGGTGTAAAAATTGTGCCAAACCAATCAATGCAGATCATACAGCTGTGGCAACCCCAAACATTTAGCTGTTTTTCTCATTTTTATTTAAAGTTAGTATGCATACACTATGAAGAGTTAGTCTTACCTGCCAGTTGAGATACACAGTTAGTATGTTGTTAGTGTGTAGTATTCATACTACACACTAACAACTGGAAAAACATGTTTGCAGTACATACTAGTACATGATATGGAGTTTCAAAAATGATGTGATTGTTGTGTTTGCAGAATCTAACTGAAGCTGCATATTCCACCTCTGCTTTTCTGTGATGATTGAGAAGATCAACCTGTTTCTGAGACCAAACCCTGGAGAGGTACTGATTCGTCACTAGGCTACTTGTCTTGCCCACTCTGCATGGACATTTGTTTCAGTTGTTTGATAAATGTCAGCACAGTAAAAAGCTGAGAAGAAAAGCTCAAGGTGACTGCATGTTGTCTCAACAAATCTCGTGTTGTAACAAACAATATACAGATAAATAGAATTTAACTGAGTTGAATGTTTGTCTAAATGTAGGGTGTAGGTGTAGGGTGAAGAACTCCACTGCTTCTCAAAGGGAAATCCTCATAAATGAACTTTTATCACAAACTGATGATGAGCGCTTTAAGTTCTAACGCTTGTCTCTTGTCCTCCAACGATTTAGCTGATCTGAAAGGGTCTATAAGTGCAGGTAATATGTTTTAACATAAACTATGAATTTTACACCATGTCCATCATAATGCAAAACACATTGTGACTATCCTCACTGTTGTTGACATGTAGACAGTGTATGAGTTTAGCAGTTTTATACAATGAATGCAGGCCACGCTGCACAATGTGAAATGGGTAGATCATTCATTTACTGCATGTTTGCGGTGTGATTGAACATCATTCTACCCACGTAAAAGGTATAGTTAATACAGCATGGTTGTGTCAACTTCAACCAGCCCACAGATGAAAATACTTAATCACAACCAGCTGATGTGGAAAAAAAAAACATAAAAGTGTTCAATTGTAAACTTTGCCAACTTTAATATATCAAGAATATTTGGTTTTCTTTGCAACCTTGAACTTGAGTGCAAACAAATACAACAAAGTAAATGTAATGAAGTATTACTGAACTTCCATTTTTAAAGCCACTGAAGAACTGAATGAGTTTTATTTACCTTGGTGCGTGTCCCTCAAACACATAGGTCTTGTTGTCCCAGTCATCAGGGTCAGGAGAGTAGACCTTTCCAAGCACAGTTGTTGGCATGCGACCTGAAATAACATACGAGTTTGCTTATGTGACACTTTAGAGCAAAGACTCTTCTTTCCACTGACGTTCATCTGTCATGTGCATTTATTTATTCATTTATTTATTTTATATACTAGTGTTAATCCCCATGGGGAAATTCTTTCTCCGCATTTGACCCATCTGGGTTGCTGGACCCAGAGCAGCCCAGGGAGCGGGAGGGGTTTTGGTCTCAACTATGAAGAAAACAGATTTAAAAAACTTTAAGCTTCATTAAACATTTCCTATCAGCAGAACCTCCAAGGACATTTCTGATTATTTACAGAGAGAGACGGAAACCGATAGCAAAATATGCTTTTTGAATACAGAGTGATCATAATCAATGTAGAATGAACTAAATTAAGTGGTAATTATTCAGAGGGTATTCTTCAAAGGGAAAAATTAACACATTTTAGCCTGTGATTTTTCTTTATGCTACCATGTTAACTGAACACACTACTTTGAACCATCAAGGTTGGACGTCATTTTAAGCCAAAGTAAATGAATCAAAGAGACATATTGTGGTTATTAACACAAGGAGAAAACACTTTTTTCATCTGTGTCAGAAAGGAAAAATTATCATTGTATTTATAAAATAATATTTGAGAATTTTAATACCTGTATAAATTAAGTAACACAAAAATGTTCTCACTGCAGAAAATGGAGCCTTTACGTGAAATATGTGCATTGGCTTGCTTGTGTGACGAAGAACAACATACCGCAGGGAGAAAGGGATGGAATAATGATAACCAATAATACAAACTATGTGTTTGTGATAGTATGAGGTGGAAACATTTAAGAGTGAGATTGAAAACTGTGACTAACTTCTTCTATTTTCTCCCTTTTTAAATTGACTTTATGTGCTTAAATACTTTTTTTACAGCTTATTATGTTCGTATAAATAAAACTATTTACAACTCTTAAAAATTAAGGCCTATTTAAAAAAATCTAGTCCTTACAAGTTCTCAAAATTAGGTGAACAAAACACTGGGTGAGCAACAACTCATGATTAACAGCATGTCATTATTTTCATCCGTCCATTATCTTTACCTGCCTTTCACTATTTCCAGTTACAGGGATCTGCTGGAGCTTATCCCAGGTCAACCAACTATAAAACCATAATCCTGCTCAATCTCATATATCTTTTCTTACCATTAATTTTTAATTGGTGGTCATGCTCTGGGTCTCTGAAAAGACTTATAGACGACTTGCATTGTAAAAGACGCTATAGAAATAAAGCTGAATTGAACTGATTAGTGTGTGTAAAACTAAGAAAAGCCTCATTGGTTGCATTAAAGTGAGGAGGGAAAGTAGCTGCATGTGCTGCTGATAAAATGCACCTTGATGAACTGATCATCAGCAGGTTTTGGAAGTTTGCTGGTCTGGAGCGTTCAGGTGTGTGCTAACATAATGACAAGTGGAAAAGACATCATCGCGTCCATCTTTATGGAAAGGCTTATGAGAACATTACATCAATCACTGGACTCCAACATTGTTAAAAATATTTTTCATGAGTCTATAATAAGAGCACAGCATGGCTTAGATTAGCTCACTTATACCTGACTTATATCATCTCACATCTGGACTTCTGGACAGAAGTCTGAACAGCCTTTTGAGCAGATGAGACCAAAGTTGAGATGTTTGCTAATAATGTTTGGTACCACTTCAGCAAAAACAAGCACGGCATATCAACACAAGCACTAGATTAAAAAAGATGATGGAGGGGAGATGGTCTGTTCTTGAGAGCGGATCTGTTTTAATGGCTACAGCTTATCTGAAACTGGGATATACAACAGGACAATGGTCCCAGAAACACAATTCACAATTCTGCAACAGGAGATTTGAAAAAGACAAGAATCAAGGTCTTGCAACGGTGCACTTCAAGTTTAGACCCCACCACACTGAAATGGTATAACAGGACAGTAAGAGCTGTCTATAAACGAATGGCTGCAAACCTAAAAGACCGAAGGCTGTGCTGTAAAGAAGAGTGGGCCAAACTTCCATTCCTCTACAATGGTAAAGCAGAGGATGAATACGTCAAATTATTTCTGTTAAATATGCTACTGCATGCTGCATGAGGTATATAATGCAATGCACGTTCTACTTTTGCGTTTCTGCTTCTGGCTTAGTATTTTACAAAAAGAATAAGAACAAATGAAATATACTGTATGTTGCTCATCTGAGGTTGTATTTACCTTATTTTAGGTCTTGGTAAGGAGAAAATTAGTTTTTATAATGTTCTTCTACACTTTTCATGAAAGTAAAGACAAACACAACCCCTCACCTCTGTGACTGTTGATGAAAATTTGCTTGTCCCCTGCCACATGTTCATGATCATTTTGGTCTCCGATTGTTACAGTCAGGGTGCTGGTCACCGTTTTGGCTGGATTACCGCTGTCACTCATAATAACCGGGATGAGAAACTCTTTCTGGCGCTCTCGATCAAACGTCCTCAGAGCTGTCAGTGTCGCCGTGCCATTTAAGTTGTCCTGAAGATAGAAATCATTGCTATGGCGATACCCAGGAGGCACCATGAAGTGAAAGGGGGGTCCATTCTCGGGAGAGTCACGGTCCACAGCTTGGAGGAGGGTCGACGTTTGGTTCAACCTCACTACCTAAACAAGGGGGGAGAAGATTAAGGGTTGTTGCTGACTAACAACCAATGACTTAAGCCAGGGGCGTCATCCTGGGGCCACATTGTCACCATTGTTACCGTTAAGGGACAGTTATTCTTTAGTTTATCAATTAGTTATGTTGTCAGATTTTGTGCTAGGTTCTCGACTTTTATCATAAAATTGAGCCCTTTGTACTAAATTTGCAACTTTTTTTAAAATTTACTTTATCATTAAAAAAAATGCTAATTTCATTATAAAATGGGGAATTTTCATATCACATCTTATTCTAATAAATAGTGATTTTTTTATCATAAAATCTCAAATTTCATAAAAATCACCTTTACCACAAATAACTTACATAACTTAACATAGATTTTTGACTAAAACTTTTTCATGCATAATCCCTAATTTTAAAAAGTGTTAACAGAAAATTTTGTTTTAAAATTGTAAAATTTGGCAAGATTAAGACTATTTTTTCCACATCCACGATTTTTTATCATACAATCACAAATTGTAAAATTATAAAATTAACATTTTAACTTAAAATTCCAATTTTTTGTTGTATCAACTTTTCACAACATTTTGACATAAAATTACAACAATAAGAAAATCGCAAAGTAAATTTAGAGTTTGACACCCCTGACTTAAAATATTGTTTACTGTTTAGACAATAGTGTTGTTGTTTATTGTTTAGACAATATTTTAAGTGCAGACTTAAACTATTGTCCATGTTTTTTTGTTTTTGTTTTTTGTTTAATCCCATGATTTGTAGTCCTGGGCATTGCTCTCCCTCTGCCAACCCTGGGAAGGCCCTGCACTGAGATCATCTCCTTCTACCCAACTCCAGCCAGACCCTCCTGACCCCCTCAGGCGTCCCGGGCAGCCAGGGGAGGCAGTGTGAAGCCCAGGACTACTGCATGTTTTTGTGAGGGTAGCTCACATCAGCTACCTAAGGGAACACAGGGAGAACATGCAAACTCCACACAGAAAGGCCCTTTCACCAACCCCACCAAGGACATGGGTGATGATGACGTGGAGAAGTAAACATGCCCCCAGCACCCACAGCGTCCCTGGCGCTAATTGAACCTTCTAGCTGTGAGGCTAGAAGGTTGCACTGGCTGCACTGGCAAATACGCCACCATGCCCCTGATAGTTTTTCTTAACCTAATAACCTATCATCAACTTATTTTTCCCTATATACCCAAATTATAACATCAGTATAGTTTACATAAAATCAAACTGAGCCAGTCATACCTGTGGTCCAGCGATATTTTCAAAGATTATCGGAGAATATGCTGCCTCAAATTCTGGTCCATTATCATTTACATCCAACAGAGGCAGCTGGACAGTGGCGCTACCCATCAAAGGTGGAACCCCGTGATCCGTTGCTATGACAACCAAATGATGCTGCGGTATTTTCTCTCGATCCAGTGGCCGGGCTACTGAGAGGAGGCCAGATTGGTCAATGGTGAACAAACCCTCGGGATCGGAGTCCTTTAATAAGCTATAGGTGATGTCACGGTTCTGGCCTGAATCTGAGTCACTGGCCACCAATCGTGCCACACTGGTTCCTACGGTGACATCCTCTGGTAGTGGGGCAAGAGACAGCAAGTGTGGAATGAAGACTGGAGCATGATCATTATAGTCCTCCACCTCCACCACACAGTGCAGTAGGCTTGAGAAGTCCAGATCTTCCACCTGCAGCAGGAACACACACAGCATCACAAATCACCTATGTGGTGATGTACATTTGTGAGTTTTCTTTTTTTTATGTCATATGCTCTTGTATTACATAGTGTATACAGTACATACAGTGGGGCAAAAAGTATTTAGTCAGCCACCAGTTATGCAAGTTCTCCCACTTAAAAAGATGAGAGAGGCCTTTAATTTTCATCGTAGGTATACCTCAGCTATGAGAGACAAAATGAGAAAAAAATAGAAAATCACAGTCTGATTTTTAAATAATTTATTTGCAAATCATGGTGGAAAATAAGTATTTGGTCACCTACAAACAAGCAAGATTTCTGGCTCTCACAGACC
>JBAMYA010000018.1:20813778-20832747 GCA_037176975.1 Arrhamphus sclerolepis | reverse complement strand
GGAGCTGAAGAGAAGGAGGAGAGGACACCAGGGAAATGCTGTGTGGGCTGATGGCGCTGGCAGGTGCAAAGGTTTGTGAATTATGTCCATGGATCTGTAATGTGTAATATGGATGGTTGGCAAAGGACAAGAAAAAAAAAAAAAGTTAAAAAATATTCAGTGACGATGTGATGTTACGTCAATATTTTTCCCTTGTGGAGGAGTATCAAAGTGTAAGTGCGTCACTGATCATCTTCTGAACAACATGACAGACCCCATGGTTAAAGACTAAAGAGAGCTCCACTATTAATAGAAAACCATTAATAAAGAAAAAAGAAAAAAAACAAACAGAAATACAAAAACTGTTGAAACCAGATGTTTACATACACTGTATAAAAAAGGGACACAACCTTTTTCCCCCTCAATGTTCCTGTTTTAAGTAGGTGTGTCTTACCAAAATTACCTCTATTTGCTATGAGAGAGATTTTTTTTTAGATAATTCTTTTAGTCTCCACTGTACTAACTTCTGGTAGAAATGCAGCAGGATGCTGAATGTGATTAAGGCAAAAAACATGCTGATGGAGGAGGTGCTGACATGTCCCAGAAAAAAACTGGACTGTTCTGAATGTCCTCTGGCTGAAACTCTGATTCCAAGTTGCTGTATGATGGATTCATCTTTGTTTGATGTTGATGTTCAAAAACGAAACTTAGAAATGATCTGATTCAACAAATGCATCAGTCAGACAAGAAAATGCAATTCCTTTCAGTGTGCCACTGTTTATTAGTCCGAGAATGAAAAAAAAAGAAAAAAGTAGGAAAACCCCAATGACCCTGACTCAATAGCTCACTTTCCTGTAGCTTCTCACATTGTTGAGTGATTTTTTTTTCCTCTTCTTTTTTTTTTTTTTTTTTTACAACATTGCTTCAGTTGCTTCAGCCGACTGTACTTCAAAGGAAAAAAAAAACAAAAAAAAACCAAACAAACTGGAATTGGACAAAGTCGGTATCAGCAGGTCAGACCTTTAAAGTAGTTTCTTAATCTCCTCTGCCATGATGTTCATGATGTTCACTGAGACTCTGTGAGCTAACATGATTGTTGTTGATGTGTGACATTGTGCCATAACTGGTGCACAGCTGCTGGAGGAGAGAACCAGGGTGGTATTTAAAACTGTTTTTTGACCAATAGCGTGAGCAGGACCACAACCCCTAAACGATGCTTCTATATTCTGTGAAGGGGAAATGAAACTAATTTTATTGTGTAGTTTGCATCACTTTAAGGAGACTGGAAATTGTTTCAATTCCAGTTTAAATTATACTTCTCAGATGGGCAAAAAAAAAACAAAAAAACAACCAATATGAGGATGCAACAAAACCACTGTGGGAACTGTGATTAACTCTTACATGAATGAAACACCCTGTCTGACTGAAGGGTTTACTTTAGTAACTAATATTAATGTTTACTTTATTCTCTCTTTTCCCCCTTAAGGTTATTCTCAAGCGTCCTCATGAGGAAAATTGGAAGATTGACTTTTAACAGATTTCCAAATTGGCACAGGAAGTCATTACATGGGAGATAATAAGAAAAGTTATTATTTTTGCATAGTGGAGAAAAAGAATGATTTTACAGCGGGAAATTGCATCTGCATGAAATGCTGACACTTTAGTTGCTCAGATTTCAAGGAGAAAAGACTTGACACTATTTGACTCTGAATCATAGAATTATTATGAAAAATGTTAGACTATGAGGTCACTCGCCTACAGAGAGCGTCTGCTGTATATCCAAGATTGTACTCCTCTCCCTTTGTGCCCTGAAAAAATAAAATAAGATAAAATAAAGTCTAAGCTTAAAATACCTGATAGTGGCAGAGATGTTAAAGATTTGGCTTTAAAACACAGATCAAAAGGTAAAACATCCCTTTGACCAATGAGAAAAATCTTGATTTGTCATCTCAGAAGGAGTAAACTCTATGTTTGACATTGGATTCACACGTGCACCACATGACAGAGGATGTGTCCAGAAAAACAAACAAACAACAAAACAACCGCTGCCCATGAAATATCCAGGAAGACGGGAAATTGTTGTTTCCCAGCTAACTGCTAGTCACTATGTTCTATGGAAAAGTAGCCAGTGAGCTGAATGAAAGAAAAAGAGAGGTGATCCGGCTCTCACTGGACAGGAGTTGGCTCTTCTGATATGCTACATCGACTCGAGCAGGTCCGTTTGTGAGCGACGCTTCACTGCTGTCCACAGACACAAACACAGTCAGACCAGATTCATCCACTATTACTGACGCTTCCTTTGAAACTTTTTTTCTGAGACTTGTGTCTCTGTGTGAAATCAAACTTTGATCATAAAAAAATTGGATGACTGAACACCGCAGAGATTGCGTTTTTCCTCCGTATTCCTGTGATGCGAGGTCAGATCATAGATGGATACATGCCACTAGTTACAGACCCGCCCCCAAGTACAATTTCACTGGCCCAGTTCTAGCTGCAATTTGATTGGCTGATACATGCATCGATGTGTCAAAAATTGAAAAATTCTCAACTTTTGATCGATGCAATGCACGGAACCCACAATTGATTTCAGCAATGGGTGTCAAAGTCTATGGAGATGGACACAGATGTAGTGTAAGGGCATGGTCGATTAAAAAAAAAAAAGAAAAAAAAAAGATAAAGATATAAACAACCTACCGTCTGACAGGAAGTACTCCACTTCACCGTTGTTGCCTTCATCCCCATCCTGAGCATAAAGCTTGTAAACCAGTGAACCTGCAGCAGCATCAGGGGGAACCACTGCTAGGTAGGGTGCAGGAACCATGCTCCATTCTGGGATGTTGTCATTCACATCCGTTACTGTCAACTCCAGCCTGACCAAATATGAGTCTGGACCTGAAAGCCAGGAAAAAGGGACAACGTTGGTTTATGGAGATGATTGTCCTGACCTTGAAGTGTGTCTGTAAAAGAAACCTTTGTTTTTATTCCTTCAGCTCCAAAACTGCAAAGCTAACACATTTAGCAGGTGATAAGCGTATTGTTTTAGCCCCACTAGATGTCCACCTCAAGGAAAAGGTGTTATTACAGCCAGGTCAGCAAGAAAAAAAACAATGCATGCAAATAAATCAGTGCCCTCTAGAAAAGACAGCAGGTCTAAATCATGTGTGCATGGACAAAATCAAGAACAGCTACACCAGATCACAACAGCACACCTACAGGCTATGATAGGAGTTATGCACGATGGGTGCATTACTTCATGTGGCTTTCCTCTTAGCTTAATTCACTCAGGCATATTAGTATAAAGAGTATTTCTGGACCCTTCAGACCACAATCCTGAGCCAAAACTCACCTACAATGGCAAAACTGAAATCTAAATGTGAATTTCTTTCAAGGAACCATGGATTCTGCATCCTCCATACTAGAAAGCTCAACTTAGCTCAGCTTATATGCCTGCGTCTCTGATGGTATGGAGCTGTTTTAGTGCCTATGGCATGGGCAGCTCACACATCTGGAAAAGAAAAGGTATGTAAAGGTTTTTCTAGGAAAAAAATACTCCCATCCAGATGTCTGTTTCAAAAAAAAGCATTCATCTCTTAGCACGGGCAGCCTAAATCACATGCATACCCGGTACGCCACGGAACCCCCCATTTATAACTCTTTGCATTATTTTTTTCATTTGCATTATGAAGGACCCCAACCTTTTGTGACTGTGTTGCAAATCTGGGTGGTGACCTTTGTTTGTCAGCCCTATGATGGATTGGTGACCTGTCCAAAGTGCACCCCTCCTTTTCAACAGAGGAAGGCTGGAATAGGCTCCAGCAGATCCCTGTGAGCATGAATAGTCATAAGTGAGAACAGATCATGGATGGCTTGTTGTCAGTTGTAGGTTCAACTATAAAACCACTGGTTTTATTCATGTTGTCTTCATACACCGTTTTCATCCTAGGTGTACATGTTATCAGTGTTGGTGAACTCAACATCCAGCAGCTGTGGTGGCCTAGCTCCCTCTGTCTTTGGATCCATATCAGTTTGCATACAGGGCAAACCGCTCAGCCAATGAGGCCATCGCCATCACCCTCCACACCACACTGAGCCACATAAACCCCAGAGACTATACAAGTGTATTCTTCATAGACTATCATCCTTAATATCCTGATCTATAAACTCCTGAACCACCACTTCCGCCTGTCGTCTGGATAAGTAAGTTCCCCTCAAACAGACCACAATGTATTAAACTCACTCCCAACTTGTCCTCCTCTGTAACACTCAGTACTGGCTCCCCTCAGGGCTGTGTGCTGAGTCCACTCTTACATGGACTGTATATCCATGACTGCATGCCCTCCCTCCCTTCTAACCATATCATAAAATTTGCAGATGACACCGCTGTGGTTGGGCTTGTTTCTGGAGGAGATTATACAGCCTGCAGAGATGGCAGCATAGTGCACACCTACTAACCTGCAGCTGAATCCTACAAAAACCAAGGTCACTTCAGAAGGGGGAGAGTGGCTCAACCCCCTCTACATGAACAGAGATGGTGTTGAGAGGGTGCCATCATGCTCGCATATCACATGCAAGTGCGATAGGCAATCATCTGTTTATTTTGCACTGACACAGCTGCTTTAAATATTTGATGCATATGTGAAATGTAATACGACAAACATAAACATATGAGTATTTTAATGCCTATTAAAGTCATATGCTGGTTTCATTGGTGACTATTGGTTATTATACACAGGTTTTATTATTTATTTTACTGATTTATTTTTCTGTCAGCACTAGCTTTATCTTTATGGAGACCAAAACTTCGCAGAGATGTGGAATAAGACACAGCCAGTGACATGACAACAGAACAGCAGGATAGTTTAAAAAAAAGAATCTGTAGACAAAGTAATCTGTAGACACAGAGGGCTATGCCACACTAAAGGAACAAAATGCAGTCCCCTAAGTCATAATAATGAGATAGTATCTCATAAGTATGACTTAGTATCTCATTATTATGAGATACTACCTCATTATTATGAGATACTAAGTCATAATAATAAGATAGTATCTCATAAGTATGACTTAGTATCTCATAATTACGATTTAGTATCTCATTATTGTGACTTAGGGGTCTGTATTCTTTTCCTTTAGTGTAGCGGAAACAGGCTTCCATAGAGAGCTGATGAGACACAGGTGGAACAACAATTTCAAAATAAAACAGTAAGTAAAAGAGCAGATAAACTGGTGACAAGACTAAACTGTGAAGAAAAGTCAACAAAAGACAAGGCCAGGAGTCCAGTCACTCAGGGGGGAGTCACGCTTCTCGACGCTTGAGGTGTTTCAGATATGGCTGCCTGTGACATTCCTCCCAACCTCTTAGCCAAATTACCCTCGGGTAAATTTGCAGTGACATCCACTCATACGCTTAGATGTCGACCAGCGAGGGTTTTTCTATGACCAATGCTGACGCAGAACTTACATATATATAATTATCAGGATGTATGATAACCGAAAAAAAACCTTTGGATTAAAATACATAATATTACTTTATGTACTTGTATCTATTTATAATAGTTCTAGGATCAGCTTTTCCTGATTACTCATTTTCGTGAACAGCAATAATATTTAAAATGAATATCGTCTGATAAAGATCGACACTCAATCAAATAAGATACATATACTCTTATTTTTAAAAACAAATAGTAAGAATATAGATTTCATTAGGTTACACAGGGTTCTCATGAAGTCTGATATCCCTCCTTTCCCTCTGCAGATGCACTATGTTTAGAAGAAAAGACGAAGGGAGTTCAATCCAAAAGAAACCTCTGAGGCCGCGCATGTCAACCAGTAATTATAATCAGTGTAATGTGCTGTAAACAGCAATCACAGTGGCACTGGTCAAACAGTCAGGCAGCACACAGTCCTAATCAGTGGGCACACGTGTGCATGCTGCACATCAGTGTTCAAAAATCACAGCATGAAAATGGAGGAGTAATTTTAAGACTGGAGCCAATGTTCTGCTTAAGCTGTATCATTTTTGATATGCATTACATAGGTCATCAAATTTACTGACAAAGTAATGAATGTAGGCAGAAGGGGAGAGAAAGTAGCTTTTATGTGACTGTGCACACAATGACACAACCTGGAAAAAAAAAAAAAAACATGGAAAGAGAAGCATTTGCAGAATAACAGGGAGCCATCAAGCAATAGAGAGCACAGCAGGAAAGAGCAGAAGGAAAAATAAGAGTCGAGTGTTGCATGAACAGGATTAAGAGTGAAGCTGAGAGGCTGAAAAATGACCCTGTGGTGGTTTCAGAAACGGTGGAACGAATAAAGGAGGACAGTAGAAGAACTGAGAAGAGGAAAAAGAAAAACACAAGCAAGCAGTTGCATAAATCAATGACATTAGAGAAGAGAAGGGACGAGGGAAGATTGCAAGAAAAAAAATCATAAGCGGACATCAAAAGAAAGAAGAGTAAGAATAACTAATATTCCAAACAAACAGCAAATAAAGGAGGTTTTAGTGAAGGTGTGGCAAATCACCTCTAAGGAAGACACAGAACTGCTGACTTAAATGGGCTCCAGACTTCTGGCTGACTGAGTATGATTTAAAACCAGAAATTATGGTTATTTTCACAGTTACACTACCTGATATCCAAACACTTTTGATCACTTGAAAATGGACTTGATTTGCTTAAAATAGCAAAATGGAAATTCCATATTGTTAGAATATAGAGCTAAAAGTCTACACTTTGATCAGATTTTGTTTCATTTTAGGTCTATTGTGATGTATAAAAGTACTTCCATGCTGTGAAACATACATACACACCAACGTGTTTGTTTCTTTATCTTTCTCCTTCTGTTTCCTTCTCCCTCTCTCTGGTTGTAAAAGATTCAAAATTAATTGGCAAAAGGACAATGTCGCTTTGGGAAAGGAGAATCGCATTAACCAGATAATAAATCACCAGGCTAATATTCAGAGGACTATGCCAAAATGCATTTCTCTCCCTCTGTAACACACACAGGCCTTTCTCACTAATAACAATCATCAGTGGATTAGGGACTAATGAAGGCAATAGGGAGATATAGATTGGTGCCATTGCCATCCCTCACACTAACACATCTCCCCGGATCTAATGATAATGTTGCCATCCCTGGAAACAGTGAGAAGGAGGATTATTAATGGTGCCAGAGGAGACTTTTCCATGGCCACCAACCTCATTTGTTCCAAAAGTCTGCAACTCTGAGCACTTCGAAGTCCTTCCTCTCATGTTTTATTTGCCTTTCAGCTTGTTCTCAGACCATATGAACAGGGCCTGAAAATCACTTAACTGCTTTGCATAAAAGGTATTTATATTTATTGTCAGGGAGACTATTTGGGATCTAAGCTGAAGTTCTTATGCTCTCATATTTTTTTCTGTCACCATCCTCCGAATGGAGGTTTTCTTTCAACAATATCAAAAAAGTAATTCACTGTCAGTCAGACTTTTTTAGTCTTTCTTTTGGCTTTAATCCAGTGATGAAACAACAATCTGAAAACACATTGAAATAAGTCTTAAATCCACCCCCTCCTGTTTAGCTTTTCAGAGCTATTATACCTTATTTAATTTAATTTTTTCTTGTACTAATTGTTGTCTCGGTATGTTTTCATCCAAACTAAAATAAAGAGTCTCACATTATCCAAAACCATGTTGTTTAGGCTAATAGTATAAAATGATGCCTTGGTGTCATTTACAGTAAATATAACGTAATTCGATCTTTCAGCTTTTTTTTTTTTTTGGAGTAATCATCAGGAATAATTTGGTCCAGTCTGTCATGTATTTGATGTAGTTAAAGCAACACAACGGAATTTGAAACCCCTTCCAAAAAAGTTTCCAAAATTATTTTAGTGGTAGTTCAACTTTAAACAAGACAAATCGCACCTCTGCCACAGCCTGAACCCCTCCACCCACCTTTACATCCTGCGCGTTTGAGATTGGTTGATATTAAGCTGTATTATTAAAGGTCTTTGTTTGCTCACTGGTTTATAGTTTATGTTGTAACAGAAGCGGGGAGATGAGGTAATGTGGCCAGCGTCAACAGCAATAATAGATTTATTAAGTTCATTATTTCTTCTTGTTAAATTAATTTGTTAACTAGCTACCGTCCGAACATGTCAGATAAAGACAAACTTTACATGTCTGAAATATAAGAAAACTAGTTAATAAAATAACAGCAATAATATTTACAGTTGAAACAAACAATTGTGCTTTTCAACCAGAGAGGGTGCTAAAGAGCGCAGCAGAAAACTGCTTGCTTTATAAAAGCGCCTTGAGTGGTCCCTGGACTGGGAAGCAAGCTGTTATTGTTACATTGATTTGTACCTCAGAAGTAGTTGTTTGGATAAATTGTGTGCTTTGTGACTGAAAAAAAATGACAATGGCAGACAAGCTACCTAAGAGCCCTCTTCTTTCCCAACCTGAGCTTGGAGAGGAAGCAGCAGGACTCTCCTTAATTATATTTTCCTTCAGCATCTGGAAACAAAATATGCTTCACCTCATCTACACTTACCTACACTTCATTGCCTTTGTATCCACAACACAGCTGAGCTACCACTCAGTGTCAATGATCAATTCAGAGAAGATTCTCAGCTTGCAAAATACACACTTGCCAGGCAAAAGTACACAATGGTGCCAGGTGGTGAGAAGGATGCTGCTTCCAGCAGACACAGAAAAGCCAAAATGGCTTTAGCTTGCAACAGCCGGCCTGTGTAACTCCTTACTCTGTTTTTAAAATACATTAAAATACAATACTTAAATACTGCAGTGCTAACTCAAGAGTGCACAAACCCTGAAATGAGTAACTCTGAGGATGTTTACTTAAGTTAAGTGTGAATACTGCAGCTATAAAAAGCTACCATTGATGGAGCTCCATTACCATGACTCACTATGGCAACAGCAAGTAAAAGCAAGAGATCCTCTTGTTTTTCATCATTAGAATTTGAGTTTTTATAGAAATATAAAGGACATTTACACACAGGTTTTGGTGGGAATGAAGCCCACTACAGCAGCAAAAGAAGAAAGTTGTCACGGGAGAAATTACAAAGCTGTTGAATGTGTAGTTTAAATATTTAATGACTGTTATAATCATTCAGGATCATTCATTCAGGACCTTCAGTGGGAATATGGCTTCCATCAATTCCTCCAAATCACTTTAGGAAACCCTAAAGGAAAACTCCTTTACTCACAGAGGTGGGAACAGGACGCTAAAAATGTTCTTGTAAATCGTGGATTACATGGATTATGTATATTAATTTTCTAAACCATGTAGACTATTTGAAATCCTGTGAAATTCTTCTTTGACGGCTCTTGCAGGTTTGTGGTCAGGATTTACTGTAGTTGCTAGGCAACAAAATAAATAAATAACATACTTGATTAAAAATAAAAGGGTGAGACCACCTTTCTCACAGCTCTGCATACTTTGGCTCAATCAACAAAAGTATCCCGATGATTTAATCACACAGTCTCTGAATCAAACACATCATTTCAACCAAAGGTTCACAAAAAATAAATAAAAAGAAAAAAAACTGGGACAACAACCTTGAGACAGCTGCATTCTTCTGAACATGTCCATGAAGTTAACAAAGAGGTTAAAATGAAAGTTCACAGAGGGCTGAACCAGCACCCTGCCTGATGCTGGGTCTACTTAACTGGACTTAGCGCTCACACGTTTTTATTTGTTACCGTCCAGAACTGTGACTGTAAAGATGAATATTCTTCATTCTTCTTAAAGACTATATCTGTTAGGAAATTATGGCATAAAATGAAGAGGGAATTTAATCATCCTTCACAATTTTTTGTTTTAACATTAACTTAAATCAGGATTGTCAACTTCTATGTCATCCGGGCCACACCCATCACCATGGTTACCGTTAAAGGGCTGGTTATTCGTGTTGTTATTCCTGTCAAATTTCTTACTGGACTCGGTTGTAAATAAAAAAAAGAGAATTTTTGTCATAAAATCTAAAATTTCAAAAAAATGGACAACTTTAATCATAAAATTGAGGTAATTTTACTAAAATCATACATTTTTCTTGTACAATCATAATTAAAAAAAATTGTAAAAACAAAAAATAGTTGTGAAATTGTGAATTTCACAATAGTGAAATTTTTATTTCATAAAAAAGTGTATTTTTTAAATTAAAAAAAAAAAAACTTTTATCATGAAATTGAAGCTTTTGTACTAAAATCACATTTTTCTTTTATGATCATAATTTTTAATGAATTTAATGAATTTCACAATAGAACATCTTTATTTCATTAAAAAGTGCTTTTTGTAATTTTATTTTATGTTTATACCTTTATCATAAAAGTGAGACTTTTGTACTAAAATCACATTTTTTTCCCTTAACTATATTTGTGGTTATGACTATTTATGGCTATTTGTTTGTTTGTTTTTTTCAATTAAAAAAAGATTATCATAAAATTGCAAATTGTAAAAGATCAAGATTTGTAAGTATACAATTCCTTTGCACGGAGGCCGGATTTGACCCGCGGGCCTCGAGTTTGACTCACGTGACTCAAATCAACAAACTTACACAACACAGATGCTGGCACAGTTTGAAGGATTTGTCCATTGTTCATCTTTTCTAACCCAGTGACCAGATGCGCTTTTGTTCAACATGATGTCAGCGGCATCCATTTCAGAAGGATCATTAGGGAACAGAAAAGGAAAACAAAGTGACGGTTGGTGGAGACCCAAAATGTAACTGATTTATCTGCTTTGCTGAATTTCTTCATTCCCTAATTGCACACTGAATCCAGAGTACATGCTTCACAGGGAGACGCACTATTAATACCTGATGAATCCAGCAATGACCCCCTTCCTCCTCCACTCCTTACATAACCCCGATCAGCACTTTCTAAACAGTCTTCCACCTAGTTTCCCTGTCTCTGCTGCCTGCTATCCATTAGCTTGACAGTAGTGATTGCACATCGTGGGAGCCCTCATGTCAGCTCGCCCTCTTTCTCTCTGTAGTTGTCTCTCATTAGCTTTTACATGCAGAACTTACAAGTTTTACAGAGTTTCGGTGTACCTGATAGCACTAACGCTGCAAGTGTGTCAGGGGATGCACGTGTATGTGGATCCAATCGCTGGTTTTACATTTCAAGGTCTTGAAAAAGAAAGAACAGGAGTCAGACAGTTAAAAAAAAGGACAGTTGAAAGGAATGAACAAACAGATTAATGGAAGAAAAAAAATTAAAACGGAAGGGGGGGGGCTGTTAATTAAATGTGAGGATTACAAAGGGCTATTTGGCTATTACTGGTAACTGTTCTGCCCAAAATCTGAAAAAGAAAGCTGCTGCTGTTGTATTCACTTTTTCAAATTTTCCTTGGGAAATGCCAATTAAATCGATGGAGGAGAGCAAGACAGGGAAAGAGAAAAAGACAGAGAGAGATCAAGCTTTAGTTCTTAGACTAATTGCAAATGATACAAATGGTTAGCCAATAATTTCTCTGCTTATTCTTCCGGCACCGCTTCTCATAATTGAAACTCTTTAAACTGCCAATAATGTGCTTAAACAAATACACACATGAATAGTGTAGGAAGACACGGAGACCACACAATCTTAGGAGTGGAAAAAGCTGCTTTACAAAGCTACGGACAATCAATGAGTTTCACATTTACCTCAGTAAAAGCAAATGAAACCACTCTTTAGAAACAGACATGTATCTGTAATGGGTCAGAGTTGACAGATCAGTATTGGCATCCTGCAGAAAATCTCTCCTCGCTCTCTAACTTCCAAAGTCTCTAGTGCAGTTTGGCAGACACAGCAAAGAAGCATCTGAGCAGATTCAGATAAACCTGCCGTACACTGTCTGCCGGAGAAAAAAAACAAAACCCCGTTTAAAAAAAGAAATGCTTCCAAGTCGTGCACACAATGTACTCAATGACAGTTGTTGAGCAGCAGAGTATGAATGAATATGAGAACAAATAATGATTTAAAGCAAAACGCAATCAAAGGAGGAAATGAAGTAAGTTTTAGCAAAACAGAAATATGAAATTGTCTTCAGTACCAGCTAAATTCTGAAGTTTGTGCAAACACATTAACATTTTTTAAATTTTATTTTAAATCGCTGCCATTGACAAATCCCTAATAAAAATGCTTTACTTCCCACCTGGAATAAGATCATTGCTGGCAACCTGCGCTCCAGTTACAGGTTATTAGCTCTGATTCCTCACCTAACGTTAATCTAGGATTTTCTTTAACAATGTACTAATTACAGAATCCTTTAATTCACCACGTGTTTGTGTGTATGTGTGCATGTGTGCAGATTCGCTTCACAGATCAGTTTTCTTGGACATTTAGTTGAGACCATGGATTATTATGAAAGTCTTCCTTTTCTTTTCTGTAAAAGTCTGTGCTGAATGCTCAGAGGAAAGCTTTCTAACGCCACTGGTCTACAACAAAGCCAGCTCATGGTTTTTGTATTTTTTTTCCCCCTGAATTTGTTAATGAGAAAGTGCCAACTGGTGGATAAAAATCTCAAACCTCAGACCAAAGTAATCCTTTTAACCTTGTTTAGTTTATATGCCTCATGGACACTGTTTTTCTTTTTTTTTTGTGCTCATTAAATAAAGTAAGCTGCAGCTGACTAGAATTTTCATTAATTTAACATATCATAAACTGAATGGCCATTGCAAATTTATTCCTGGCTTGAAAATGAAAACAGAAGTGGACTTCTAAGAACAAGTTCTGTAATTGCTCTTAACCAGCCGTCTGTCTTTAAGAGTCAGACGCTTTTTGTTGGTTTTCTTCCTTCAGAACAGCCACAGATCAGCAATAGAAAAGTTGAGCCGCGTCTTTTTTTTCCTTTTCCAATTTACTTCTCTTGTACAATGGCTCTCCTATCAAGTTCTCCGTGCTGATTGAACAAAATGGAAGTTAATTGTTTCATCTCTCATCTGTGTTCAGTTCCAGCAGCGGTTGAAGAGGTCGAGGGGCCCGCAGATAATGAGAGGTTCTACCATGATGGATCTCGCAATCGGCTCGTTCGGGATCACCGAGATTGGCAGCAAAGAGATTGTTCTATGAAAATATGGACTCCAGTACAAAACCTCAGGGCTGGCATCGCTCCATCCGTGCGAAAAAAATAAATGGGTCGAGAAGGCGAAGCGCGGAAAAATGGAGAGACACAGGTGGAGAGCTTCAGAGAGAAAGAAAAATGAAAGGAAGGAAATATGTGTCACTTTGTAGAAATGCAGTGAATGTGACAACAATCTGTAACCCAACCTGACCCACGGCCACTGTCTGCCTCACTGTAAGTACTAATTCAAGTGCTTAAACTAAATCTTCTCTCGGACTGTGAATAGCCATGGGACCATGTCCCCACCCCCCAACCCCCACCCACCCCCACCCAACCCCACTATTTGGCAATGTGCTGCACAATGGAGAATGCACATCATGACAACTTTTACAAAACCTGAGGTGAGATGTTCCAGTCAGGGAGAAGAAGCCAGAAATGTGGGTCGGCCCATAAACAAAGGGATTAAAAAGTAAAACAGATGTGTGCCTTTATTTTAGACTTTTTACAACTTGCATATGTCAGAACGGTGATCTTAGGTGATGATCAAATGTGTGACCTTGTTGAAATATGCCAAAAACGTCTGTGTGAAGCATGTTAATATATGGAGGGGGAGGGGCGGGGGTGCACCTTTAAGTGTGGCGTCATGATTCCTCTCTTCACTTTGCTGCAGCTGCATAATGTCAGCAAACAGCTCCGCATGAAAGCTGCTAAACGGATTATTAACCGGATTATTAACGAGCAACCATGAGAGGATTAGCCCTGTTGCTTTGAAGTCAATCTGAGGAAGATGAAATTGACTTGGAACATATTACCTCCCTCTTCTCTCATCCCCCAACCTTTTCACGTTGCTTTCTAGCCCATTCCTATTTTTAAATGAAAAAGGAAAAATAAAAAAACCGAAAGAATAAATTTGTTGCTTGTGGGTGTTTTCCACATCTCAGCAGTAGAGCTCGATGTTTCAGCACTGGATACAAATCACCTCACCTTCCCAGTTCCAAGTGTTTTTGCAGCCACTTTATTTGAAGTTCAGTCAGCATTTATCCAGCCACTGTTGTGGGATATAACCACTAAAAACACACTCAATAATCCTTACACAGCTACCATAGTTCAGGCTGAAACATACATTCAACACTAAACTGATGTCGTCCTAGTTTTTACTTGCCTTTTGTCCAAAAAAAGATTGTTTTTGTTGACCCTGAACATCAGGTTTGTGTTTACACAATACCAAAAACGACACATTTCCGTAATGATGTTACAAAAAAAACAAAATAAAACAGTTGTTGTTTGGGAAAGGTTATAATGTAATTTTCAATTCACAATTTCACAATTAAGTCCATCATTCTACAGTGAGAATACAGGTGGAAAAAAATAAGACTCTGCAATCTTGTCTGGAGTGGAAGTTCTGGGAAGTTCACCCCAAAATCAGACCTATGATGCTCAGAGAAAGTGAACCATCTTTCAGACTCAGCAAACTTCTGTCAACATGTTGAACGTTTACAACAGAAAATTACAAAACTACTGCACAAGAATGGCCTTTCTGGGAGGCTTGATGGGAGAAAAAACCTCTAACAAGAAAAAGAAAAACTGGAAACATGGCCTAGGCTTTGCATCGTGTCATCTGAACAGACCAGAAGACCTTTTGGACCAATGTGGAAATGTGCAGACTTGGTTTTTATGGTCACAGGACCTGGGCACCTACAAGTCACTGCGTCTACTGTGAGCGGTTTGGAGTATTCTCCAGCTAAACAATGGTCAGAACCGAGTCATGATCCCACACCCACCAACAAATCCTTTTCAGCTATGATGCTCCTGATGCAACGAGGCCATACAGAAAACAATTACTTCAGATTATTGTCCCTAAGTATGGTTTCATAAGCTATTTAATGGTGAGCTTTAAACACACTCCTTCTGCATTTTGCCTCAGCTTTTGTTAAATTAAAACCTTTCATTTAATGAAGGGCACCCGTTCATGTGTTGTTGTTCATCTGAGGTTACTGATTTTACAGCCTTATTATTTCTTCATTGTTAAAACCTTAGAAATGAAAGATGGTGTGCTTTTTTGTGGGGATTTGTGGGGTAGGGTTGACTGTAAGGTCTCCCAACAACATGTCGGTGAATGGTGAGTTAAAATCCGATCATTTTTGATGCACTTGAGCAAACCTTTAATCAGCCAACTGATGAGCCTTGAGGTCTCTGTGTTCATTACACGTAGTTCTCACTCATTATCTCATTTCTTGTCCTTTTCCTTTTCTGTATGAGAATGGAGCCCACCCCCCTTCAACATCGCAGTGACTTTAGAGCCTTTTCATTGTCACTAATTAGAGTCCTATTTTTTAAAAATAATTATTTACTGAATTTTTACAAAGCCCTGTACTCATTAGTCCAGCATGATGCTAATCAGTGTGCTGATTAGTTCTCGTGTGTGTCTTTTTTTTTTTCAAGCAACATCTTCAAGTGTTTGTGTGCCATCTTAATCACCTCCTCCGATGACCACACTTAAAAACCCAGCGCTGATCACATAAAAGTTACCAAGGAAGCACACAAAGCTAGCGGTGCATCCGACATCCAAACGCATCCGTCAGCCTTCATTACATGTGTTCATAGACTTGAAAATGCTTTATTGAAATTCATCTTCACTAATTATAAGTCAAAATAATTGATTATAATGGATACATTCGACAGTGTAGCACATTAAAAATGAGCTATGAAATACTTCAGGAGGTACCTGCATGCTGACATCTGACCATCCGAGGGCTCGAACTAATTACAAATCTCTACTTCATTGAAATCAGTGCAAATATGTCACATTTTTCTGATTATTTAAAGCATTTTGCTGCCCTTATACTGGCAATACATCATCGCAGATAGCCAGATAGATAGATGCCAGGGGGTACAGTACTCCAGTCGTATCTTCAGAGAGTTAGTCAGAGGGTACTCTTCCTCGGTAAGGTGTTACAGACTTCAGTTTATTTATGATCTTCTTTCATCGCGTGTTAGCTGCACTTGTACTCAGGGTAAATCAGTGGCGTTTGTTCACAGAAACCTCCCTGACCTTGTAACTCCCTGACATTATGGCTCCACTTTGAAGTAGCAGCTTCTTTCTTTGCATTCTTGATGGTGTTTCACCTTCCACCTGGAAAGCATCATGAGTTCAGCCTGACGTAGGTGAAGTTTCACACTTAGAAGCTATTGAGGTCATATGCAAATCAATGAATCCCCCATCCATCACTCCAGTGGTTCTTTACTGTTATTTGTACACTCAAAGTTGTTTTACTGGTCCAGCTATAAGAAGAAGAAACTATCTCACCACCACCTCAGCCCATCCACTGCACATCACATGCAGAACGTCATAGGCTTTGTGCACAAAACCCAACATCTGAGACTGGCGCAAGGTGAAACAACTGTGTCACTTCACTGTCCCCCTGCATGCCTACATCTTGTAGGTGCCAGTTGGAAACTGAAAATAAGGGACAATTTCAGATGTGTAACCTGATGGACCTCTGCTAAGTATAATAAGTTTAGATGTTCCTACTGTGGGACCTATAAAGGTAATAAAAAAAAAAAAATTGTATCTATTAGTTTAGATTTTGTGATTTTGAAGTATCCATGGATCCCACATCCACAGCATCCCACACGTGTTTTGTGTAGAAAGCAACATCTCAGTCTTATACTGTTTTCTCAGCATGAGTCCATAAATGTCTTCTTCCTCAGGAATATCAGGGAGAAAGATTAGCAGACACCAAATGACAAGATGTTTTAGATGAGGATCATTTTAAACTGACACTCTTTTCTTAGGAAAAGAAATGATAAAGCATAGGTATCTGCTAATTCATTCTTAAAATACATTTGCAAAATGATTAGATTCTGACAGTTTCATTTTGAAAAATTCTGGAAAAGTTTCAAAGGTTTTACAAAATGACCCCGCTTTATTACACAGCTCAGTATTCAGTGCTTAAAGAAGGCCAGTGACTTGCTTTTTACTTATTATTCACATTTTAGGCCCCAGTTTGTCTTTGTGTTTATCTACTTTTTTAATTACTAATTGCATGAATGTAATTTAGAAGCTCATCTAAACCTTCTCCCCGGCTAGCGCAATTTAAAGTAATTGACTATTGTGTCAAACTGGAACATTTGAAAGTCCACTTATGTTCACTTTAGCTCATCAGCTGTGATCCCAGATTAGCTACCTTGCACAATAAACACTATTTTCGAATTTAAGCCACCTAACCTGAGGTCAGCTGAGAGTCAAGAGGAAGGTTTATGAAGACGTCTGACGCCCCCCAGAAAGAATGTGCTGTGAATTAGCACTGTGTCTGGCACTAATGTGGTTAATGTCCCTGAAAATATAGTGCTTTTTCCCCCCTGACACTGACTCCCATTTTCAGCATGGTGTGATCTGATCCAGCTTCAGCCTGTAGCCCTGACAGACTCGCAGACTCGTACAAGGATCTATGTCTCCTTTCCCACAGTCTGTGCTGAGAATAGATCTGCTTTGTCATCGCATCAGCATCACTCACATCATGAGGCCTGTGTTATTATAAACATCTACATCCATGTCAGTAGGTCTATCTGCCTGCCCATCTGCATGGTTTGGAGCAATGTTTGTGCCCCACTCTTCTCCGCAGAGTGATGTGAAATGGCAAGTCGTCAGACCGACAATCCGCTGTGGGCGAGGAGTGAGTGTCTATTTAAACTGCCGTGTTTCAGGCCAAGGAATGCTTGATTGTGCTTGGGCACATGGGTCCTTGTACATTTATGTGCATGTGTGGACAAGAGGATTTAGCTCGAGTGCAGCTATAACCACTGGCACTGCTGGTTCCTTACAATACTTACAGACACACACAAGCTAAGCATAATGCTTCAGCTGGTGGACAGGAGCATGGTCTCTCACTGGTTCATAAGCTCCAACAATGCAATGCCTCTAAACCTGAAGACAAGGCCCCCTACTGAAACCATTTATTTGCAGTGATATTTAAGCACGTGTGATTGACTCTCTTTTACTCTTGAATCTTATGCTACTGATGTTCTGCTCTGCTTGTCCCAGGGATTATCTGACAGTCAAGCATGTACCCATGCAGGCTTCTGACATCTTTCCCTCCTTTAAACCGTGGTTGAAGTTTGAGTTTGTGCCTTAAAGCTATGATTATGAAAGCATAAGAGCCTAAATACCATTAAATAATTAGTATTATCAGTCAATGTTTAAGTAATTACACAAAGGAGCGTTAAAGGAAAGGATTTAAATGAAACTAGAAATGAAGTCCATCATATTTTCTTTTTTGTTTTTTTTTGGTTTGAACTATTTATTATTTATTTTTTATTTATTTTTTTAAATACTCTGATTCATCATAAAAATGGTTTATTTTAGCAATGGAAAATGTCTCTTTATTTTGTTGTTTGCTTTACAAAGCACAAGGACAAATATTCACTGTCTTCAATGTGAAACAATAGTTGTATTTATTTAACATTTGACTCAGTTTGAGGCTTGATTTTACACTGGATTAGGATTAAATTTAAGTGTCATATCCTACCTAAAGCAGCTAATATAAGCCACTAATTAGGGAGGGGAGAAACACACATTCATGAGCCTGATGGCTACACCTCCTGAATTACAACCCTTGTTCATTAGGTATTTTGGTTTAACTTGATTATGCGTTTGTTTTTTAAACTAGATTAATTAAAGTCCATTTCAAGCTCAGGGGACAAACAGAACAACAACAGAGGATCATAGTGAGCTGGTCAAACCTTCCAGCAGCACACAATCTGCATGATAATAAATAAAGAAGGAACGCTTCTTAATGAATCATTCACCCATCCATCCATCCATCCATCCAAGTTTGAAATTCCCTCGGGATTAATAAAGTATATAAACTATCTATCTATCTATCTATCTATCTATCTATCTATCTATCTATCTATCTATCTATCTATCTATCTATCTATCTA
>JBAMYA010000018.1:20799950-20813678 GCA_037176975.1 Arrhamphus sclerolepis | reverse complement strand
ATATATATATATATAGGCCCTATATGTATGTATATATACAGATTCTTTTCAATTGAGGTGAAAAAAGTTATGAAGGAAAAAAATGTAAATATCTGTTAGCTACCTGTGGTCGATTAACCCCGTACAATGTTTCTGCAAAGCAATCAATGACTCCACTAATGCTTGCTTTTTCTTCTTCTTGTGGCTCTATAGTAGCACTGAGTCATGTTGAGCGAGCGAGTGTGCAGACAGAATTAAGCAGGAGAGTTTTGACTCTAGATTAGACTTTAGTTTGTTCAGGGTGAAGTATTCACAAATAATACATGTGTTTGCAAAATAATAATAATAAGATTATGGCACAATAATACTCAACATGCCAAGTAGCCAACTTCTAAGTCATCAGTCAGCCTTCATCAATAAATGGACTCCTTTGTTTATGCCACCTCTGAGGAAAGCTGTGTTAGTTTTAGGAATTAAAAGATAATATATGTAGATGTATTTCAACTCTCAAAGATGCATCACAGAGAAGGAAAAAGACAGTAAAAAGGCTTAAAGGTTAAAGCTCTCTTTTGGACAGGGACTGAGAACTGCACATCAGAACACCTGCAGAGAGTGATGCACAGTATTTTATTTTGGTAAATTGAAGCTATTTTCATGATTGCAGTATTTAATGCATCATAATGGAAGGCTGATAAACAAACAGTGGTTAAAAATGGCTGGACCTCTCCCTGGGAGTTTTTTTATTTGTTCTTCTTGGCAGATGTATTTTGAAAAATTACGATCGTTCAAATGTGATTTGCTGTCTGAGGTATTTTTGCAATAAAATGCAGAAAGGTGGGATGAAGAAATTCATCAGTTTTTCCTGCCTTCAAGAATGCATTTTCTCTCTCAGCAGCTCTCTCAGTGGTTTGATTTGATAGAAACATGACATGGAACAGCAGACAACTACATATTGTGCACCAATCATTCAGGACAGAGACATTAAAGAAAAAATGCAGTTATTGACAAACAATAATACATTATGTATGACCTTAAATAAGTGGTTTCTAACAGAGAAGATGGGTTTCCTGGAAAAAGAAAAGGAAGAAAAGAAAAGCAGGATGGCTATTTGTTATGAAAAGGTAAGAGTTCAGATTTTTAGAATTCACATACAGTCAAGATGCGAAATACATAATTTACCAGATTTCATATCAAAAAGCCTCTCATTTGTTATTTTACCACAATAAAAGATAAAATTAAGGTCATCTGTGTACTTTCTCTGGACTTGCATTTGAGCACCTCATATTGTAACCAGCTCATCTTTCCACAGATGCTTGGCAGTAGCTTAAGTGGTGTATTTAAGGGGAACACAATATTCCACATTAACACACTCCACCTACACTTCAGAGAGCTGCTCAGCACAAGGGAATATGTAAATGTGGCCGATGTCGCTGGATGGATGAATAAAGTGTGAAGACAAAGTGGATTAAAAAAAAATGGACCAATGAAACCGATGCCCCTTGAAGGATTGAGCCTCCATGAAATCCATAAAAGTTTCTGTCCCCTGATTTCTCCTCACGCTAGCTATCTCCTGGTAGAACGGAAGCAATCAGTCAGAAAGCGGCAAGAGATTTGGTACAATCAGACAATAGATGCAAAATGCTGTGGGACCAACTGAACACACTTCAAACAATAGAGAAAGAGAAAAAGAAGCAAATACTTGAACCGAGCAAAGGCACCTGGGGCTCTTAAGCAATCAGACGTGCTCCCCCATTAAAAAAAAAAGAAAAAAGAGCACAGCACTTTGAAGTTGAAAGGCGACTGTTCTAATATACTGGTCCACTAGTGGCTGATATTATTGGAGAAGACAGATAAAAGGTCTACAGAGATTTTGAAAGGTAGACAAGTGATGTTTAACAAGACAATCTACAGGGCAAGTGGTTGGATGTCCCCTGACCCAATTGACTCTTCATCCCTCTGTGAATAAAAGCCTGGAACTCATCACACACACGTACCCTCACACAGAGCTGCAGATTGATCCTCCTGTATGAGGCCATTAAGTTTCTGAACCTGCTGTTTCTGGGAGGCTGGATCAAGGATCAAGGGATGCCGTTTTTTTTTTCTTTCCTCATTCTTTTCTTTCTTCTAAATGATGTCAGATGTCAAATAAAAATGATTTAAAAGAAAAAGAAAAAGAAGAGCTTGAAGTTGTTCGTGCTGCAACTTAAATTCAAGCTCAGAAGATGCTATTAAAAGCTAAGTAGCTACAAGTACGTATTACGTAGTACGTAGTAAGTATTAATTACTCAAGAGATCAGCTCAGAGTTAAAGTGAGCAGTTTACGATGTAAACGATGTTCCTTTACTTCCACCACTGAAGACTAAAAAGCAATACAGCTGAATGCAACACCATACTATTTATTTATTTAACCGTTATTTAACCAGGAAGAGTCCCATTGACTTACAGTAACTCGTCTCCCAGGAAGTCCTGGCCAAACCAGCAGCAGCAGTTACAAATACACAAAGGGCAGGACAAAAGTTAAGCCATAAAAACACAAATTCTGCATACTAAAAACATACTAGAACATAAACGCAGTGACATTACACTCACATGTTAAGCTAATCCAGACAAACTACTGAGAGGCACTAAATTAAAAGCAGTGACACTGTTCAGTCAGGGTTGATTTTAAAAGGTTTTTTAAAAGTGTTAAAAGGTGGTAGTGACTCTATATTTAAGGTGTTTTGGAGTTTATTCCAGGCATATGGTGCATATGATGAGAAAGCTTTTTTACCAAGTTCTGTTCTTTTTGATGAAGTAGCATGGTACATAAACAAATTAAAAATATAAAAGGGTAATTTACCCATTGATGATTTTGCACTAATAGTCAATGAATGCTGTTTTCTTCTGAGGGAAAGAGAGGACTAACATCAATGTAACAGCATAAAAGCATGTAAACATTACAACTGCTCACTCCTTGTGCTGATCAACTTGGACATCATGAACCCAGTTATAATTTTTCCCATTGGCAGACATCTACTTTTTAATTTTCATTTTGTGCTTTCAGCCTTGTTAGACAGAGCACCAGTTCTCAATGAGTCAGCACCTCCACACTTCAAGGCAACACAACAGAACTTGAAATGCCACCCAAAACAAGATATTTTAGCTATAGTTCAACTTATAACGAGACAAATCGCATTTCCACCAAAGCCTGAGAGCAGCCACATCACCTGCATCAGGACTATGTAAGTTAAGTGAGCTGCGCTCAGGAAGACACGCCTCCCAGCTGCCAATCAAGGCGTGCAACTCGTTCTGTGACTCACAGTGTTTGCTAGGTGGAATTAGCCAGATGCTAACTATAAGATGTAGCTGTCTCACATACATGATCACTATAACGGTCCCACAGAGCTAGCGGCTCTTCACAGGTTGTTTTCTCGTCTGCTGCTCAACAAAATGTGCATGTGTTACATTGCTGCTAAGCACTAACCATCCAACCTCTGGTTCTGTTGAGGCACATCCGGGAAATACATTTTGTTGCAGTTCCTCAACTGACCACTAGGTGTTGACTCCAAAACAGAGCAAAACTCAACTGAACTCCAAGTGCTAATTTAAACATATTTAGAGCCTTGTACAAAAATCAGTTTTGTTTTCTATAGTTACATTTTACATCTATAACAACTGTGCTTTTGTACCACAGCCAAATAAATTTATATAAAGCAATACAGCTGGCCAATCAGATGCCTAGATTCATTCATGCTTGAATAAAAGCTAGCCATTGGTTCTGCCGTTAGGTTTGAGAGCTTTTCCCCGCCTCTTTGCAACATGGTATCGTGCAGTTAGAGGAAAAACAGGGTTCAAAGGCTCTCAAATGTAATCAGTCAATGGTTGCTCCAAGGGAGGCTCGAACAGCAGACAGTTTGCACTTCTCAACCAGAGGGTGCTAAAAAGCACAATCTTACGTGGTGTAGCTTTAACTCAAATGATTCTTGAACAAACTGGAAGGTGATGATGATGCTGTTATATAAGAATTTCAGGACAAACAGTTAACATGTGCTAATTTAAATTCATTTTAATATTTGTGCATTGTGTTGACAGGCATTACAGAAATCTTGATATTAGCTTTGTTCTTTCCATGGGTGAGCATACATATTAGCTTATTCCCATCGCTGGTTCATCTTCAGCCTATTAGCTTCTTAGTACAGCCTCCTCCCTCTTACTGCTTAGTGTGTGAAATGTTTAGTTATTCCTCTGCCTCCTTTAGCAAGACCAGTAAAATGTGTAAAATGTAGTTTATTTACAGCCATGGAGGTGAAGGTTAGTGCTCGTTTCCATTAACCTTAGTTAGGTGTAATCTGGGGTCGAGAGCGAGCAGCACAGAGGTAAGTTTGCAGCTTCTGACTAAGTAAATATAAATTCAGCAAAATTTTTGGTGCTAATGACACCTTGCGATGCCAGCTGGAGGTCACTGAACTTAATATTTGTTCGGTGTGTAACCACACAAAAAGAATGTGTCAGTTTTCTCTGGTTCCATTCCCAGTCTAACCAGTGATGATATGTCATCACTCCACCGTTCGTTGTCTCCAGAAAATATCGTGGCCTTTATTGACAATTGGAAGACATTTTGGGGAAAGCCTGGTCTGACTAGAAGAGACAGAATTCATCCGACTCAGGATGGCACAGCTTTCATTTCTAGATTTGCCTGATTTTATTAGACAGGGTCATGGCCAGGGTGTAGAGGATGTATGCATTCCTCTGCTGCCTGCCAGTAATATAGGAATACATATGGGAATCACTTATGCAGCTGGTAGTTCTAACAGTGCAGAACAAAAACATTGCATTGGCATGGCTTCCCATTATAATATAGTCTCTTCTCTGTTGCCAGTTGTTGTGGACAGTTTCAACAAAGTTCAGATAACATTGAACCTTTCTCGAAAATTTGGTACATGGAAGTACATTCTGATCATAACGTTCAAGCTCAAATTCAATGATTGACATGTGTAGTTACATATTGCACGCATGTAAAATGTTCAGCTCGCTTAATTTCACATGTGGGGAGCAGAAACCGTCTCCTCTCTGAAACCACCTGAACAGGAAGGAAGGATCTGGAAGTGGCTGCTGTTCAAAAACCTCCTTTTGAATTCAACCGACAATCAAAATCAGATTTTAATAAGATGTAACAAAACCCAACAAAGGTGTTATTTTTCATACTTTCAATTTTAGACTTGGATCAAAAATTTAAAATAGAAAAACGGGCTATAATACCAAATTTGCTTTTTGATATTTGTCAGGTTTACGTGACCTAAAAGAGTCGAGCATCTTTTGGTCATTCGATTTTCAAAAATGAAAAAAATGAAAAAACAAACAAAAATACTTATTTGATATTCCTTTTAAAGTACACATATCAAACTCTTTCTTTTTTTTTAAATCAATGGCAGCATAAATAAAACTCAAAAGATGGTTTGATGGTTTTTTAGTGAGTAACAAAAAAATAACATATTTACTGAACAAGAATGAATGTTGTTCCAGTTCAGTAGTGGTGCTCTCCACATGTGAAATTACTGAATATAGTTTACGTGGGTGCAATAAAAAAAAAAAAAATGTATGTGTGAATCTGTTCATTGAACTATTCCCATTTCTTCCAATGCCAACTCACAGAAAAGTTGTATAAAACAAATAAAAATGAACGCAAAGAATGCAAATCTCATCAGCTCATATTTTATCCTCAATACAAACACATCAGATGTTGAAACTGAGACTTTTTACCATTTCATGGAAAATATTACCTCATTTTGCCTTTTATGGCAATAACACGTCTCAAAAAAGTTGGAACGTGGGCAATTTCAGAGAGGCAGAACCTCTCAGAAGTAAAGATGTGCAGATGTTCATCAGTCTGCAACGATCATCTAGACGTTGTGGGAGGATTTCGGAAAAAAAATTATCCTCAATGTAAAATGTTTTAATATTTTCCCTTAAGCAGTAAAATGTCTGTTTCAAGATCTAATAAATGTTCTGTTGAGAATAAAATATGATATGAGATTTGCATATCACTGCAGTGTTTGTTTATTATTCTTATTCTTATTATTTTACGCTTTACACAGCATCATGATTAGGCATGGACATCATTATCATTCTCCTAAGTTGTTTTTCACATTGATCTTGGAATATTTTTAATTTGACAAGGGCAGGTTTTTGTTTGTTTGTTTCTTTTTTTTTTTTTTTAGTTCCTTAACATCCTTGTCACTTTTGACCAAGAACGCAGCAAGTTTTACTTTATGTGACTGAATTGAAAAAATTAAATAGTTTAAAATCAGATGTCCTTGTTGATTTGACCCAAAATAGTCTGTGATGAACAGTTTGCTGCTACGACAGGTACAAAGGAAAAATGGCATAAAATAAAAACTAAATCACTTCAACATTTGGTATCCTTAAAGTCACAACCTTTTATTTCAAATAGATTCACAAGAATAGGAACTATGTTTTTGTGAAGACATCTTATTCAGATTTCAACAAATGCAGCTTGATTAAATAAATAAATAATTCCCTCCTCTCTAACAGCAGATTTTTCACTGATGTGGTGTTTTGTTCTCCTTCATCACAGAAGAAAAAAAACACACACATACAGGCATTTATGCCAAATATTAGACAGAGTTTGAGCAGCTTGTATGCAGTGCCGGATCTTTATTTTAGGGGTGAAATGTGAAAACTGTGCATGGCCCCCCGGTCACACTTTGCCTTCAGTATGCCACTGCTTTGTAGTTTGAGCCCCATTTGGACGTTTATATGGCTCTTTCCACACCAGCAACAAATGGTTCATTAAGAAGTTCAAAGTAAATTTAGTCTGAACATTGCTTTGTGAACTCAGCACTGCGTATGCTCAGTTTTTCCATCAAAAGTTTCATTTAGAAACAGCAGCAGAGACCCGGGGCTTCTTTCACAAAAGGGGCTTTAGTGGAAATGAAGTAGCCTCCGTTAAAGCTGGAATGAGAGAAACTCTGAGTTTTCTGTCTCAGATGGTGTTAACCCAATAAGGAGGGTTCACTCAAGCCCATTTCAGAAGCTAAGGAAATTTCTATGGGAAAATCTGTTGCTTTTTCTATAAATATAACCTGGTTGGTAGCAGGTTGTGCTGTCTCCTTCCCTTCATAAACCTAAAGCAGTTTTAACTTCGTTAGGTATTTGATCTTACAAGGCACGTTTAGGAGGCATCTGAGCAATTAAATGACCTTTCTTTGATGGAAGATGCTGCTTTGGTTGGTGTGGAACTGCAGGGAAAGTATTTTAACGTTCCAAATAGATCCTTTGTTTGGCATATTCCGATGATTTTCATTTTTTTTTCTGCACAGCTACATACTTAGCTAACAGACAGAATCCAGGTTGTTGCTTGAGGATTTCTGATGAGTATGTGAATCGAAGGACAGGGAGGGTTGCTGCTGCAGGTTTTGATTGACTTGACAAACAATTATCACTCCCTGTGCAACCTGGGATTTGTAGTTTGAGTGGTGTATTATGTACTGGTGGTCCAGCTCTGATGGACGCTGATCCTGCTGAACATTGTAACATACTGGCCCACACCTCAAAAAGAAACTGACGATGAACTGGGTCTATGAAAGTAAAAGCATTTTTTTAAATTTTTCATTGCCAATTTTGATTATCATCCCATCATTTTGCATTTTTTATTTTATTTTTGTTGCATTTCTTGTTTTATCCTTGATGAGTATTTTGTAGTCTTTCAAAAGAGGATAACATAAAACAAAACTAATAACTGAAAAATGACATTTGAAGATCTGATGTTCCCTTCTTGCTCAGTACCAGGGTTTGAATCAAAGACTGTGCCATCTCAGAGACACATGGTTGAGGAGAGATAATTCTACGTATGTTTAACTTTGGGCCAGTTTATTTCCCCTGACTGAGCTATTAATAACAGTCATGTGGTTTAAAATGTCCCATAACTTTTCAATCTGTGCTTGGTTTGTGCATGTGGAGATGGATGGATCTTCATCAAGTAGACATGAACAAAATAAATAAATAAATCTATTTTGAGTCTGCTATTTATTTATTTTATTCCTTTCTGTGAATAAAACAACCTCAATGTTTTTGCAACTGAAGCAATTTTGTTCCTTTTCTTAGACAGCTGAACCGAAACAAGCCTTTAAAAATAAAAGTGTTCTCCATCGGGATCTCTGGTTCTTTCCTTCCAATAAAGGTCAGCACTGTCACCGCATTTTGGAATTGGTTGAATAAATAAATAAAGAAATAAAGAAATAAAAAATACCACAACACGACTGAGGTGCTGAATGCAAAAGCCACACTTAAAAACTCAGATTTTAAGTCAGAAAGTCAGGTTAGAAGACTTGCAATCTTCTGTTATTCTATCCATTTATCCTCTTTTTTAAAATTTAAGTATACCTATTACTTTTTATAATACAAAATACATGGTTTTCCTGTACGCCAAAAGATTATGCTGTAAATGTAAAAACTTTCATTAGCAGGCTACGTGTGCTGAATATGTATATCTTTGTATATTCTGCCTAACAGGGGAATGCACACTTCAGTTAACACTTCAAACTGATAAATCTGCATTTGCAACATTCCCCATCATTTGTTTTAAAACTCATTGTTTAAATTTCATGCTCATGTGTGCTCCACAATTGAATGCAACCACATGCATAAATGTGCTCATAGCCTCAGCCAATCACATCTCTCACGCCATTGCAGTGATGAATGACAGTGCAGCAGCCATTAGCAGGGCTGCTTGACACGGAGAGGTCATGCTATAATGCAGACCTCAACGTGGCATGGTTGCACCATCAGTCACGGTTGGCGAGTTGGATGGAAAACAAGTGGGAGATGCTCGGACTTCAAACAGATAAACGACTCCACTCTCCGTGGAGGCAACCATTGTTCTGCACTGGACCATTGCATTCGTGCCTCCCCTGAACGGGATGGGGAGCAGTTTCAGCCGCGGGTGGCCATGAAACCAGACACACACGAGCGGAACCAAGAAAATACGTGAGCATGTATGCACAGTGTAATTTTCCTCTGACAGGCTGGCGAATAAGTTGTCAAAATAAATCGTAATGACAGGGAACTCATTTCCCAAAGAAAGAGGAGGACAGAAGACAAGAGGAGGATGAGAGGCGCAGGAAAGGGTAGAAGAGAGAGAGGAGGGAGACTGTAAGAAAATAAAAAGATGCAAAGAGCAGAGTGAAGACAGCCAAAAAATAAGAGAAAAAGAAGACATTTGAAAAAGACAGGAGAGCAATGACTCCTTGTGAAAGGTCAGCTTCTCCTCTCTTCATTTGTCTCTCTGATTGAACTTGCCAATTAGCCACAGAGGGCTACAGTCTCAGAGAGGATGGAAAACAACCTAATCAGGGCTGCGGGAAATATAGATTAAGATGGGCAGCACAGAGAGAAATTTGAATCGTGTATTGTTGCACAGTACCCATTCATTCACATTATTGGAATTGAACTTTCAATTGTTTAGCACTCTTCACAGTGAAACTGAGACTAAGTTAATTGAGACTATAATGAGGTATGCTGTTATGAAGAAAAAAAAATCCAGAATAAAAAAAAACAAGAAGCAAAAAGCAAGACAGAGAAGCTGCATGGGGCACCCTGGGCCCCTGCACGTTGGACAGAAGATCAATGATGGAGGATACAGTCTGACAATGCAAAATGGCACAAGAGGAAAAGAAATGAGGAGGAGTCTTCAGAGCAGAATGGAAAAGAGAGAGGAAAAGATTTTTACACGAACTGGTAACATCTGCAAGGAAGCTATGTGTACCAACTTTTTCATACTTGCGACTGAATAGATACTGAAAATACAATTGTAAGAATTACAGCTCAGTTAAGAACAGTTTGGTAGAATCAAGTTCAGAAATATCCAATGATAAAACAAAAAGAGGAACAGTTAGACATAAAAACTCAAGTCAGTGGAAGCAGAATACTCTGAAAAACCATTTTCTCCACCAAAAGCTGTCCAAAAAACCCCAAAAGTCATGGAGTCAGGGGGCAGAGAAGGCCGAAGTCCTGATTTGGAGAGAAGAAACTCTTAATCTGGCTCGTAGTGTCAGTGAACAACTAAAAGCAAAACACTGCAACGACCTTTCCTCTTGCTCCACCAAGAGGCTGAAATCAATCTGGGAAGCCATCAGCCATCGGCTTAGGACTTAGCCACAGAGGACAGCGATCAATGTCTTGAGGGTACAGATAAATCTTACAGAGCTAATTAAAGGATAAATCCTGTGGTTTCGAGACCACAGTTTCTCTCGGCGTGGGCTGTTCACCTGCATAACCTTTCACATGCTGCTCACATTAAGGGAGATCGGAAAGTTTGCATCTCATCTTTTGAACACAAATTCTGCAGATTCATCTGTAGTTTGCACTTCTAGTGGATCAGTCGTCCTTTATTACATCACAGCTTTACAGCAGGTTGGACGTTTTCACCTGCAGTTTACAGATCTAAATGGATTAAGAGTAAATATGGAGTTTATTTAGTCCTAAAGTTGGGATGGACTGAAGGGTTACTCTTAAAAAAGTTCCCTAATGTCAAAACATATTTCAACCTGGGCCACAACATATCACCATGGTTACCACTAAAGTTACGTTGTCAGATTTCTCGCTAGTTCCTGAAATTTCAAAATTCACTCAGGTTTTGTACTAAAATTTTTTTTTTCTTGTATAGTTGGAAATTTAACCTTGACTTTTTTATAAAAAAGAAAAAAAAAAAAGTCATAAAATTGTAAATCTCATTTCAACTTTTTTGTTCCTAAAATCACAAATTTTTTGTTATTGGTCCAGATAAAATGAGGAGGTGGGCTGGATTTGGCCCGCGGGCCTTGAGTTTGGCACATGTGCAGTACACTGTTCTTTACTGTGTTCATTAGCAAATAGCATACAAACACACTGATTATGTTACATCCTTAAAATCTAATTTAGTATATATTTCAGTCAAAGATGACCTGCCTTATACATAACTATGATGATAGTAATTATAATAATAATAATGATGAAAATAAGAATGATAATAATAATAATAATAATGATGGTGAATGGTCATATTCTTCTAAAATGTAGCTCCAAGATCAATTTAAAATGAAAAGAAAGCTAAAAAATAAATTGTGATTATAAGAAAATCTAAGAAATGATGAGAAGGAAAAAGACAAAAGAAAAAGACATGATGAATAATGAATCAAAGACATGAAACATCTCTGTTGTTGTTCTGGCTTTCATTTTCTGTTATCCACTCTTGTAACGTCGTTGTCAGATCTTGGATCAGACACAAACCACAGACCGAGAACAAGGAAGGGACAGACGCAGAGAGCCAGGCAGAGATGAAGAAACTGGGAGCAGAAAATAGGATTCATCAACTCATCGGTTTCCTTCTTTCACTTACACACACACACATACACATACACACACGTACGAGAAGTCATTTATGGGCACTAAGCATTCCTGTGATCTCTCAGTCAGTGGTATCGATCCGCCACAATTGGCAGCCTCTCCCTCCCACTCTGCCCTTGACACACAAACACACACACACACACACACACACACACCTTCTCATTGATAGAAGAGTGATGACAGTGACAGAGTCTCTCATGCAGTTGTGGCTTCTGTGTTGAACAAGTAATTCCAACATAGTCTGGTGTCTTTTCTGCCTTACTGCTGACTGAACACTAAAACTTCCTTCGCAGCTCTTTTTAAACTTGTGTGTAAATGTGTCAGTGTGTGCGTGTGTGTGTCATATTAATTACATTCAGTTACATTCAAACGGTGACGTGGCTTTCACCATCTGACACTTTCCTTTTGTAGATGAGCGGATCTTTTATGACAATTAGAAGCGTGTGCCTCCGCCTCAGCTCTGACTGTTCCTTTACATCGAACATGACTGCGCAGCAGTAAACCAGAGTGTGTTGTGTTTCACGCCACTGCTGATCCAGCAGTCAACTCAATCCACTGTGTTGTTAGCAGATTAGCGCTCACGGCGTGAGCTCTTGTTATCGTGCTTACGCGCACACATGTACACAAACTCATTGCGAGCGCCTGCAAATATGCACACTATTAATTATTTATGCACTTAAGTGCGACTGCTATTTCTCTGACACCTTCAGGCTTTTTTCTGTGCCTGAAATTAGATTGCCCTGATTCTGCAGTTTAGGATAACAAGTGTTGCCTGAATCTTTTTGAATGTGTTCACCGAATATGACATTGTATAACTGAGCTGCTGGATATGTTTTTTTTTTTTTTCTTCTTTCTTTTTTCCCCCTTGGGAAAAGCACCTGGGGCCTGTTTCAGAAAGGAAGTTCAACAAACTCTGAGTGAAAAAAAACTAAGTCAGAGTCAACAAACTCTGAGTTAAGAAACTCTGAGTTTCTGGTTTCAGAACAGCTGTTCAGAGTTGGCTCAGTTAACTCTGAATACGTTGATTCTGACTTACGGTGACTATAAAAAGTCATCATCAATGGAGCTCTGATACCATCATTCACCATGGCAACGCTAGTATAAGGAAGACTTCTTCCTACTCTTCTTCAGTGAATCGTGGTTTTCTGAAGTAAACGACTGCAGCGAAGGAAAGACAGTTGATGAGGGAGACATTTAAATACATAATTTAAATATTTGGTGGCAGATAACTTAATCTTAACAGTCTCACTTCATTAAAAACATTTTAAAGGAATAGAAAAAATAAAAAGGAAAATTATCCAAAAAGCTTAGATAGGAAGATGGGTGCAGAGAGAGAGTTATTAAGAAATCATACATTTGCAAATAAAAACCAGTAAATAAAGTAATAACCCAAGGTGTTTTGTGTAAAGTATGGATATACTGTGGGTGATATTTGTCATGCATGGAAGAATGAGATCATTTAGGTCTTTTATTTGTCACATGATCTCATGTGACAAATAAAAGACCTAAAACTCTTTCGCTGGTTTCATCGTATTTAACTATTAAACTCTTTCCTGACATAATAATGACATGTCATCGTTCAGACGTCTCCAAAATGATCATTATATGATTGATGGTCTGATGAAACTGAGCTTGTTTCCGCCTCATAAAGGAGAGGAGACAGAAAGTAACTGTGGGGTGCTGTAAACCTGTTCTTGACCGGCTTTCGTTCAGAGTCAGTTACCATGGTAACAGACTCAGCATGTGCATTATCTTGGTTTCTGGAACTAAACTCAACCCTCGGGCTGGGAGCCGAGTAAACTCTCTTTGTGAAACGGACTCCTGGATTGGTCAGAGACAATCAAGTCTGGGAAAGGTAAATACAGAGAGAATGCATTTACCAAACTGAAAGTCGTCAATTTATGAACTACTGAGGCACTTGGAACTTCAGTAAAAAATGATTCCTGAACCTGATTACTGAGAAAGTAAAAAAAAAAAAAATCTAGTCAAGCATATTTTACATAGGAAAAATAGAAAAAATACAAAATAAAATAGGTCCCTCTAGTTATAAGGATTCTAGCCAAGCAAGTTTTTTCTTCCATGAGAAGATTTTTTTTTTGCATCATATGAGACAATTTGACCCGATTTAGGAATATTATCTGGAAGAGCTGTTTTTACGGTGTCTGTACGGTGTCCGTATGGTGTTCAGGCTTGAAACTTTGCCCTGAAAGTATTCTGTTTCCCTTGAAATCATGTACAGTTGAAGACCAAGTGAAGGTCCTCTGTCTGTGCTTACTTCTCTTTTATATAAAATCATACGAGCACCTGTAAATAACATATTTTCTTTTGTTTCCTCTAAAATTGCCCCATATATATGTATACATACTT
>JBAMYA010000018.1:20778469-20799850 GCA_037176975.1 Arrhamphus sclerolepis | reverse complement strand
ATGATTTCTGACAAAATAAAATACAAAAAATGTCTACACAAATGACAAAAGCCTATCACCATAACCTCTTTAGGCTTAATTTTTGCATACACAGCGCCGTACCAGCTAATATAGAATTTTCCGGTATACTCGCAATGCATCTTGTGATAGGGAGGGCCGAGAAGGATACACCGGACCCGTCCTGCAAATCAGGGAAAAGAAGGACGCATTCGTAGGCCACATTTGAGGGACCCTTCAAATTGGGACAGCCTTCGGCGCATTGCTGTGACGTAATCAGCCTTCAAATGCGGCCTTTGAAAGATGCGGCCGCTGGATTGGGACACAGTTCTGGACTGGCAACCGGAGGGCTGCCGGCTCAATCCCCCACCAGGACCAATGATGCGGGCAAGGGGAGTGCCTGGACAAGCGCTTTCCCACATCCACATCCATGGATAAGGTGCCCTGAGCCCCTCAGGCACCTGAAATCCCTGCCTGCTCCCCGGGCACCGCTCATCCCACCGCTCTGGGTCTAGTAGCCCAGATGGGTTAAATGCGGAGAAGGAATTTCCCCATGGTATATCAAAAGTATACCGTATAGCATACTAGTATATACCAAAAAAAAGAATGAGGTGCGTGCTCAGACATATGAAGCGCACCTCCTCCACTACTGAGGCTCCTGTTTGTTAAATTAACATATTTAAACAGTTAAATTGCCAAAATGTCTTGTTTCTTCAGACTTCAACCAACCAATCCACCAAGTGATAGTCAACAGCAAAAAAAAACAAAAAACAAAAGCTATTTAACATTAGAAAGAACGTTCCTACTCAACTCAGCTCTGCTGCTCATCGCACAAATGCAGTTTCAACAAAACAATAATCTACAAAACAAATAGGTTTATTTGTGAGAATTTATAAACCACATAGCAACTGCAAATAAAATGCTCCGGTAGCTTATTTCATGTCTATATTTAATTTCCAACTTCAGTTTTCCACTTTATCAGAGAGGAGTTTCTTTTTTCTTTTCTCCCCTTTAGTTCTTGACACCAAAATTACACTCGGCCACTTAGCAACCCTGTGGGCGAAAGAAAACATCACCATTCACATACTTTTAAATGGCATTAAAATAATGCTAGCCACCACTCAGACTGCAGCGCTCTGACCTCCTCTCCATCCTTCTCTGCTCCCGTCGTCTGTATTTTACACTCCTGATTCCAGACTGTGGGACTTGCCGAACAACATAAATTAAAATAGCACCAGCTTTCACTGCAAATGTGACGATGATGTCAGTATTTATTTATTTATTTAACTGTTGCTTCCTCGTTCACAGAGCAGTTCAACAACTTTGTCACAGATGACTGCGTCCCTGATGAATTTTGTCCTTGCTGGAGCGGCCTTTGATTCTGTTGTCATTCCAGTTGCCTGCAATCGCTCTCTTTTTTTTTTTTTCCTCAGTCTGATGGATTGTGATGATCTCACACAGCACAACAATAACATCATCATTTATGTTCCTGCAACATATGGTCATAACATACTAAACGCTCTGGTTCTGAGGCTCAACATGCTTAAGGAATTATCATTAATCATACTGGAAGGGCTTCATGTTCACCCATGTTCCCATTTGTTCTGCAACTGTGCACAGGTTCATTCATGTTGCCGCCAAATATACCAAAATTGGTGCTGGGCAGAGCTGTGCTGTGGTACAAATAAAGTCAGTGGCCCAGAGGAACAGATCTATATTGCCTCCCCAAAAACCTGAACTCATCCAGCAGTTTTCACACTGAATCACTTTAAAAATGTACCACTGGAAGAGTGTTAGAAAGTAATTCACTATAACTTACTTGCTCATTTCAGCCACGAAAAGTAATATACACCTCCCATTTCTCTTCCAAACTTTGGCCTGCTTGTGTTTCACTGCATTTCATTTCACTGAGGCTCTGAACTGTGCACCTTTATTTTCCATTGTTTTCTGGAAGTTTTCACTTCTACAGCAGAAACAAAGCACGCACAGCGGATAGGAATGGGAGCTAAATATATGAGATATAATTGGAAGTGCCCGTGTGGATGCAGGCATTACAGAGGTCTAATATAACTGATTTGCAGCTTCAATACCCTCGGTGCTGGACCCGTTTCAAGCTGATAGATGATCTGACAAACACTCTGGTACATGATGCCAGCTCCACTTTTTGTAGTGGCCACTACTGTGGGGCATAGATAAGAGATCAGGCACTTGTAATACATTATCATGGCAGTGTGTGTCTGTGTGTGTGTGTGTGGAGAGGTGGAAAGAGCGCTCTTTAGCTCTCAACTTGCCTGTCTTTACTCATATCTACTAATTTCCGCCTACTGAGATTTAAAATCAATCCCAGTAAATCACAGCAGTCATTTCTTTTGTCTTTGCAACCCAAACACATTCCTTAAATGTGTGACTTTGCAAATACAACAGAGATGGATATAAAATGCAGAGTCTCCACATTTGCCTGCGTGGAATACATGTTAATGCCGAAAAGCATTTGTTTGTCTACATCTATGAGTGTTGGGATGCTTTTCAACATGCTCATTTGCATGAGTGTGGGTGTGTGTATCTGAGAAATGCTGCTCAGAAGGGGGCTCGAAGACATATTCAGACACCGCCTATTGATCTGTTTGACAGTCTCCTCATGTCTTTTACACGCCGCAGGATTGCACAATCACTCACATTGATAGCATGAACTACGGTGGGGGAAAGGGAGGAAGAGAAATGTGCGTCCCCGTGAAGTGACGCTGAGAGAATGAATGAAGTAAAGGCAGGCATATATAGTCACGAGCGTGGGAAAATGTAATTGGAAAGATCTGGAAAAGAAAGATCGAAGAGCGATAAGAAATCTGCTGGCGTGGAGGGTGGTGGTGTTGGGGGGTGACTGGCAAAACATAGAGGAGGGAGTGTGAAACAATCAGGGCAGAGGAGACCAAAGAAAACACTGGGGGGAATGTGAAAAAGAATAGAAAGAGAGATGCGGTTGAGAAAATAAATCATTCGATATATATACTGAATGCTCTGTCTGGTGTGTTTGAAATCCACAGAAGGAAGTGCGGCTATAATACGTATGCCAAAACAAGATGGAAAGAAAACACTTCTCAGCCAGGGAGAAAAATGGAAAGCAAGAGGAAGTGTTGATGAGATAAACAGAAAAAAATGAAATAAAAAAACAAGACAGAAGAAGAGCAAAAGGGAACTCTCCTGTGTGCTCAGGATATTAGAGGAGGTGCTGTGGGGCAGTGGTTCAACAGGAGGGCTTTGCACCACACACACACACGCACGCACACACACACGCACAATCACTGACAGACTTGTTTGATCTGAAAACACATGTGCTGGCCCTCCCACACACTCGCAATTACACAGAGGAGCACACACACACACACACACACACACACACACACACACACACATGCAGACATTAATTGATCCCGCTGCAGCAGAAGCTGGCAGAAAGGCAAGACAGGAGGAAGCTACCTTGTGGCTTCTACCCACACACAAGTAAATTGGCGACTCTCGCCATATTATAGCGATGCACACGTCAATTAGAGAGCAGCTGCAGAGGCAGCGTGACTTAAGCATGGCAGCAGACCTCCTCCTAGGAGAAGGACCCTCGCAGGAAAAAGGTTGACATATTAGTACCAAATTTCTTTTAAAGATGTAGTTTTTCATCTTTTTTTAAAATGTTTTGCATAAATATTTCTGAGGCAGCTATATGCTAAGCAATATTTTAAACACTGACATTTTGCAATGTGGCCTTGGTAAGAAAGAAGTAAAAAAATTGGCCTGAATTAAATATTTTTAACCTGGAGCCATTTTATTCTTTGTTGACCTTGTTTGCACAAATGAGTATTCAGATTACAGAGTTTCATTACAAGGCCGCCCTAAATGTTTGCAGAGCAACCTTGGACTCAGTTGGTTGGAGTAGAATAAGAATGCATGACTGAAATGATGACAGTCGAAGAAATGACTGACATCTAACATTTCTGACCCACAAAGAAAGGCTGTCTTCACTGGTGCCATGCTTGAGAATTAGCAGAGGTGAGTCTACAAGAGAAAGAAAGTCACCTGATTTGGACGAAAGTCTTGTAAAGAGATAGCTTAGAAATCTAGATGTACTCCAAATTTGAATTTTCTCAGCAGCTCTGTCTAGCTACCCTTCATTGAAGCTCATTAATTATGCCCAAAAGTCTTGGGGAGCTAATCAGATCAGTCTATCCTTGTAGAGCGTCTCTGAGAGGACTTAACGTGATGACAGAGCAGAGACGTTGTAGTCTGGATGGTAAACAGTGGTCATTTGAATCAGCTTTGACATTTTTAAGATGGGGCTTTAGACCTTCCTTTTTGAGAAAGTCTTGAACTCTGTAGTTTTTGAGACATAAAAACACTTATATAGCACCTGTGTAGTTTAGAAACCACTCAACGGGCTTAGACCACCTCCTAGTTGTGCACAAGCCTAGGCTGCAGGGGTGACTCCTACTGTACACTGAGCATCCTCACCCTGACTGTCTCATCTCAGATTGTCCTGAAGCATTTATTAACATTGGGATTGTCCATCTTCCGTAGTCTCCCTCCCTTCTCCTTCTGCAGGTCCTGCCATGGTGACGATGTCTCTGCAGGACACAACTAACATGGCTTATCTGCAGTTCGAACCTCTGACCACAACATGTTTATATTTATTTGTTCCTCTCCTCTCTCTGTCCTCCATCCTCTCTGTCCTGTCTCCCTCGTTTGTTCCTTTACCCAGCTGGCTATCAGCAGGAGGGAACCCCCTCTGATTGGTTGCAGCTCCAACCAACTGTGTGCAGAGGCAGTTTGAGAAGCAACAGTTGGTCCTGCCTCCTGGATTAGTAGGACCTAAGGCTTGTTTTCTGACCCTACATCTGTCTAGATGTGGGTCGGATCTATCAGGCTAGTAAAGATTTATTTTAGATTTTGTTTTATACATCCTGAAATATGGTTGGGATGCTGCAGAGTCTTGCTTCTAGGAAATGTCACCCAGAGAGATCTATCTGCCACCTTCACTGGAGAGCAGGATTTTCTGGAAAAGAAAAGTTTAATCACGAGGTGTTAGGAGGTGCCGGAGAGCAATGCAACTGGTAATTCATATGTGTTCAATATTCCGTATGTTTAATCAGCGCACATTCTTGTTCAGAGCAATGAATCTCATCTCTGATTCAGCATATTTTCAAATGTTGTCTTTGTCAGCGCTCAGTCCCCACTGAGCCATTTTCTAATTCTCGGCGCTAAGACTGGCAAACACTTCATTTCACTTCATTGGGAATTAAACCACTGGCATCCTGCCTGTGAGATAGAAAGAAAAACAAAACAAAGCAAAAATAAAAAATAAAAAGAAACTATATACAACCTGCAAATGGCAAACAAGCACCTTGATAAAAAAAAAAAAAAAAAGCAAAAGTAATTTATGGGGACACTTTCATTTGAATTAATTTCCTTTTGATTGTTGTGCTTTGAGGCACCATTTCCTGAAACCAAGTGCTTATCTTTCAAAAACAATATTAAGTCTGATACAAATCAGCTGTAGCACATATTACCTACAGCCCTCGACCAAGTTTTGTTTCTTTGAGGCAAGATTGCCCATTGTTCATCCAAAGTTATTTAAATTTACATCATATTGAAGAGCTGAGTTACTGACCAAGAGCATTACAGGGGCCTGTGACTGATAAGAGCTGACAATCCCATTAACCTCTGGATTTCCTCCATAACTTCAGGAATAAACAATCATTAATCCTTAAGGCATGGCAGACTGAGATGCATTGGAACTCATCATCCACTTTCTTAAATCACTTAAGAGTTAGAAAGACACCCAGTCAGTAAACAAAGCCATGCAATCAGCCTATATTAGTTCTTACCACATGGCCTTTTCACAAAAGATTTTTGCGTTTAGCTGATCACAGCTGCAACAGCCTGATGAGTCTCACTGAAGAGGTTGAACATCAGATCACTGTCCAAAGATGCACCACGCTATTAATTATTCCCTGCAGTTAATGTGTTGAATCTGAGACTGATGAGCAGGCATCAAAAAACATAATCAATCTGACGACAAACTGAAGCAAACATTTTCGTAATCTGTGTCGCAATCGCTGGAAAACTGGAAAATGCTGGAATTTAACATAGTTTTGAATCTGAGACACAGCAACGCTGCTGACGACTAGCACAGGTGTTTTGCAAGTTTCAAGTAAGTCCCAAGTCTCTGTTCTCAAGACCTGAGTTGAGACAGGCAAGGCTCAAGTCAAAAACCTCACATTTCAAGTCCTTCCAAGTCCTTTTAACAATGCTGCAGTTACACCTTAAAAATTTTAATATGTGCACAACGGAGGGAAACAGAGAGAAAGTCTGCGCTTGTTAAATCGTGATGAGTGAAATTAACTGATTTGTGGACACAAAATATAAAGTGTTTTCGAGTCAACAGGCTCGGGTCCAAGTGAAGTTATCGATGGAAAAGTCCAAGTCAAGTTGCAAGTCTTTTTTTTTTTTTTAATACATTTTGACTGGAGTTTGACTTGAGTCCAAGTCGGGTGGCTCGAGTCCACTGAGCACTACCTAAATGTGTGATAAATGCATCGTCTTCGACGATGGTACAATGCTAAAAGAGGTTATAATTCACTTTATATTCTCCATTCATATATATATGTATATATATATATATATAGTATATAAGAAAAAGCTTTTCAAGCATGTAAAATGTTTGCAAAGTCACAAAGTTCAGTTAGTTTATTTCTCCCACATGTTGCTGTTTATAAACAAACAAAAATCTCATCAAACGATTCTCCAGAAATGACTTAACATTTTAATCATATTTATACAATGTCTGTCTTTTTCCAGAATGCTTCAAGTAGCTGTTCTGCCTCTAATCGTTCCTGATCAATTAGAAGCAAACATTTCTGTCGGGAGAACAGGAGACAGGAGGTAAAACTTTGCTGCAGTAATATCTAAGAGCGATATTATGTGAACTTAATGAAAACTCTTTAAGAAGGCTGCTTGACATTTACTTTTGCTGTGCACAAGGTCGAACCCTGCAGTGCATTGCTAATGCTGATGTCTGCATCATCTCCTGCACCGTAGCTGGTACCATGAGCTTTTATGAGCACGATTACACATGTACCCTTGAAACGAATCATTTATCCTTTGGACTGCACTGGCACACCTCCTCGGTCTGACTGTCAATGCTGTACGCCCGTCTGCAGCAGCTCTGAGAAATAAACGCGTACTTCATTACCAGCCAGATCTTGTCTTCACTGCAACACCAGCTGAGCCAGATCGCCTGCCCGGTGTCGTCATGCTGGTTTCCACTGGAAGACGGCGCAGCTTTGCTTGCAGATCATAAAGCATTCAGGCTGCAGTGGCAAATGCCTCCATAAAAGTGCAGTCGCCCTAATTGATGCAGTAATTCAATAATTGTTTACAATGTGCATTACGTGATCGATGAGAATGGTTTCTTTGACTGTCCTGCATAATAACTGGACCTCAGAATGGAGAATCAATTTCTCCACTGCAGATGAAGTTTACATATATAGAATTAACTCTCAAACAGTAATAGAAAATAAAAGAGAGGAACTGACTACATCCTTACTTTTCATGGGAAGGTGTGAATGAGAGAATAAAAGAAAACAAAATAAAAATTCCTGAGTAGATAATCAGAACATGTGAACAAGGATTTGTGCTTCTTGGAGAGTACATCCTTATTTGATGATTTTTAACATATCAGAACTGTCATTAGAATATACTGCTTAGATGAGATGAACTGGGAAAAATAAAATAAAATTATATAAATGAAAACATTCCCTTGCTGAAACAAAAGTCACATTCACAACATTTATTAATGTCCAGAGTTACATTCATTTTTCACCAAGTTCTTGTACTGATGGTGGGGGAGTAGGACTGCATTAAAAAGTCTTCTCCATCCCGAAGATTTAAGGTCACAAATGAATCGTGGCATTGTCATCTTGGAACATGACTGTGACATCAGAGAAAAAAAACAAAACTGCTCGCAAAGAAACCTGGTCATTCTGTATATGTCAGTTTGGGTGCATCCTTTCATTATCTTTCCCATCCTGTCAGTCCTTGAACACGGAAACTCAACTCTTTCTACATTGCGCCAACCTTCAGCAAATTTTCCATTAGCACCACTGGTACCATGTGGTCTTTGGACCCCACAGCGTTTAGTCCAAATACCGCCAGTTCCCTCCAGGTTGTGCATCTGGAAATCCTCATAAGCATTCAATTAGATTTCACCAACGTTCCACTGATCTCCAGTCACAATCGTCAGTGTTTTATTTTTTTTCTGACCTAAATGTTTTCCTGGAAGATGATGGTTTACCACCAGCTTTCCAGGTTTTAAAAAACCTCTGGAGAGTTCTCAACCCAGTTTCAGTAGTTTCAATAATCTCTTCAGTTTATTTTATTTTTTGTTGGCTTGATGCAGACCATTAATTGATTCTCTTCCACAATAAGATGTGCATTCTGACACAGTTGTTTAAGGAATGAGAAGCTCCTCACTGTCCCGGCTCAGGTCAAACCACTCGCTTCTGCTCTTATCTTCTCTTTTCTTTCTTTGGCCAGGCAGTATTGTATTGCACTGAACTATTGAACAGTTTAGGGTTCTTGAATTTACAAGCATTAATTCTAAGATCTTTGAAAGGCAAGAAATAGTTAGAAAAGCTTTTAGACATGAGGTTCAGAAGAAGACAAAGGAGAAGCAGAAGGAAAAAGGATGAGGAGAAGGAGGCTAAGAGAGAGAAGAAGGAGGAAAGAAGGAGGGGGAGCAGGAGGAGACGATGAGGAAGCAAGTTTCATTTGAGGGAAACTGATGCTAAAGCTTTAAGCAAATAAGCAGATAAATTCTGCATGTTTACTTTCTTTCTGGCTTGATTGACAGGAAATGGCAGGAAAATAAGTAAAAGAAGGCTTTGGACAACATGAGACATTACACCACGAAGGATGTATCCATGTAGCAAATCTAGCAGACACTTTGGTGAACTTATCAAGTCTAAAATGACGAACTTCACCTCACCAGCACTTCAGCTCCATCTGCAACCATCCGGTTCTGATGATTACTGACACCTGACGTGACTTTTTCCACGTAGCACTTGTTCTGCTCTCTGAGGTCCACACAGTTCAGCACACACCACAATAAACTTCTGCAGCTTCAATCGCCTTTTTGACTTCTGTCACGGTTCACGAGTGAGCAAAACAGTTCAGCTTTTGTCTCCTTCAGTGTCTTCCACCTCAGCTTTTGCTCCTGTCGTGAAGAAATTTAAAAAGCAGAGTAATATATTTGTTTTCACTGTGGACAGTAAAATAATTACCTCAGATAACTGAACCTGTTTAAGTGACAGTCGACAGGCTTCCTCCAGTTTTTTCCGTCTTTACTCCTCCATCATTCCAAAATTCAAAGCTATTTTGATGAGACACTCTTTTTTAAATGCTATTTATTGATCACAAACATTTTTATCCATGCTGACAGAAAAACTTAACTTTCAATGAGCCATTCAATCAAAAGAAATTGCCAGTAAATGCCAGATATTACTTTTTGACAGAAAATGAAGCTAAAAATGGTGATTTCGACAAAACACAAGAGCTGAACCAATGCTGGGTGAAAATCATTGCAGAGTCACCACTTTTAGTCATCAGTTCAAAGAGCAATTGCAAACAAAATATAAAACTGTGTGCCGGCCAATCACTGAAGTTAGTTTGATGTCTCTTAGAGTGCAATTTATTTATTTTTATTTTTTTTTTAAGAAAGCACACTAGAAACAACAACAACAAAAAAACCATTTGGTACCAAAAGACAAATCAGCAGCATCAGACAGAAAGCAGCTTAGAAGTTAATGAAAGAAAGATTGCTGCGTAAAAAAGTGTTTGATGGACGCATGAGCAGGGACAATCAGCAATGACTCACTGATTCTCTTTGAGGGACAAATAGACATAATTGCTTTCATCTACAAAAGACCAGCTAACAGCACTTCCTCCTCTGCCATCTGTTACGACATGGAATGGAACTTTGTCATCCTGGAACACTGCATAAATATTTTATTTCCTCCTTGTTTTTGTCGGCTGCACCTTATATATGTGTATGTTTCAGGAGGCTTAGGTGCAAAACCAGTCTGTATCTGCTCACGTGCACCAGTGGTGGGCTCCATAATGGTTAGAAGATTGTGTGGAATAGTCCACGTCCTCGGTGATGTCCCTCCTCGTCCACGTAGCTTTGGTTCTCTTGTCGAAAAGGAGGGCATGTTTTTGTCTTTGGCACCCAAGATTGAATAACCATTAAAAAGGAGAGATTCACGTTTTGTTTGCGATATCTGATCACCAAAAATGCAGATGATGGCTTTTACTCGGCTACAGCGGATGAAGAAGGAGGTTGAAATTGTGTTGTCTGGTGCAAGAGCACAGGAAGCGTTTCAAACTGGGACAGCTTTCACTCGCTGCACACGTAAGAACACTATGGTGGATCCTAAGTACAAAAGACTCCATTTACTGTGTGTGTGTGTGTGTGTGTGTGTGTTTGCTTTAGTTGGAAGAGAAATCTGTGAGATTTGATGACAGTCATCTTGATTAAAGCCAGCTGGTTCTTTTCATTTATCCAAATCCTGTCTTTCCAGGCTCTTAAGTCAGTTGGTGAAATGACGCAAAAGAAAAATCAAGAAATCCCGACATAAGTAAAACTAGAGTGTTAAGCTGGTGATTATAATATATAAAGTCTATGTTTTACATTTTCTTTTTTTTTTTTTTACTGAAATCGCACTTTTTTTTATTAAAAAGAAACACCTCAAATACAATTATTTCCATGTAAAGATGTGAAAAGACTTCATCTTCTCTTGTGAGACTAAAAAAGATTAAATAAATAAATAAATAAATAAACTTGTCAAAATGTTCATAAAAAAACAACAAAGCATCCATACCATCAGGAGGGGCATCCAATGAAACCCTTGAGCTAAATTTCTGTTGTAAGTTGCTTTGGATAAAAGAGTCGAAACATTTAAAATCTGCTGCTAATGAAAACAATAAAGTAAGTATAAAATCTTTCAGTTTATTTAGTTTTAATCTGAAAGCAGCTTAAATGTCTTCCTCTCTACACCTGGAAACACAAGATCTTTAACACATGATGGAGCTTTACGTCCTCATGTCAGGAGAATTTTAAATTCAGTTGTTCATGTTAAAGATAACCAAAGTAACAGAAGAAATGTGATCTCATCAGTCAGTCCTTTATGTTGGATTTTGTTCCTGCAAGAACGGCTTTGAAGTAAAGGCATAATGTGAGGAATGTGAAAACAGTGATGATTTCTTATAGTTAAAAATACATAAAAAAAACAAAACAAATTCTAGTCAAAAGTGACTTAGAATCCAGACTGTTTTAGCCTCAGTTCAATAATCTAGAGAGGCTCTGTAGCTAAGAGGTTTTGGCCCAAACGAGCACCTACCTGTCTTCACAAGAGGTTAATGAGAAGTGAATGTCTGAATGTCACCAGCTCAAGCCTTTCGTGTAAGTGTGTATTTTCCTCAGGCTTCATCGATTGACGGAGCTGAATGTCATCGACAGAGAAAAGAAATGAACGCCATGAACCCTGGTTCTACTGTAATCAGGTAACATGGTACCCGTCATCTAGAGTCTCACATCTGACACGACAGGTGTAGATTTAGGTGGAAATGATGTTTATATTTCCGATATTTCAGAAAACATGTTTACACTGTTTACCATTAAAGGTATCATTTTTCAATATAAGCTACCATGTCTTGAAAATAACCAGTTAGAATCTGATTTCCTGAGTGAAAGGAGCCTTTCAGGTCGGACACGGTTGATGCTGCAATCACCTCGCTGTTGCATTCACATGAGTGGGTTCAAGTGTCCCGCTCCTCTGCCATTCAATAAAGGTTAAATAAAATAAATAACTCAAGCTGTGTTCAGTGACAAAAACATCCAGTGTTCATAGAATGTGGCGCATCATGATGGCAGTGGAAGAGAATCTGGTTTAGCAATGCTCCACTTTCTTTTGCTGGACAGATGGCCAGTCAAGGAAGAGCAGGAGAATGTCCATTCACCTTTGTTACAATATGAAGTAACGTTAATTACCAGATGTTTCTGGTTGTGGTCATCTGTAGGCTTGCAGTCAGATTTTGAACATTGGAGAGAAAAAAAAACAAACCAAAAACTTTATAAAATAACCTTATGTAGACCATTAATGAAAATACTTCCATGTACAGTATGAATCATGTTGTCTGGAGGGCAGACAGCCACAGCATGCAGAAGAAGCAGGTTCATCAGGCTGAAATATTAGTCCATCAAGCATAAAAGGGACCCAAAGTTCAGACGACTTATCCATGAATGCACTCAGAGATCTGGTACAGGTGCTGCAGAGCAGGCTGAGGGAGAAGCAGCTGGACCTTCAGGATCTCAGATGAGGTCTTCATATGCTGCTGCAACACGTTCTTCGTCATGGATTCATCATAAGTTCCTCATGTACCTACTGTCAGACTATTTTCTCATTACTGGGAATCACGCAGCAGAATGGATCGTTCAAGGTTACGTTACTTTTCTGTGAAGCAGGCAGTGTGAGCTGCCCTCCTAAAGCACAAATGATTACTGCCATCTTTATTTTATCACTGTTTTTTGTTCTGCATATCTAGGACATGCACCGAGGTCGTCCCTCCAAATATTTAGACACAACTGTCCCTCTCTGACGGTGCTGTTACACTAATTCTCTCAACCTTTTGAGAAAATAACATGGAAGACTACAAAATGATGACAGAAATGATGTCTTTACAGTTAGTAAAGCACTCTGGTAGCTAAAAGAGCTTATAATAAACTGAAAATGTCAATGTCTGGTTTACCTTGAAACTGAGTAAAAGCAAGCCAGTTATCGCTTCATTTAGATTGAAGTAAAAAAAAAAAAAAAAAAACAAGCAAAAAAACGATATCCCATCGAAAAAGGTTGACTCTTCCAGCGTGCATCTCCCCACCCAAGCAGAATGAAGAGGGGGAGGTAGAAGATGGATGGTTTGATCGAGAAAAAGCTGCGCCAGGCATGTAAGTTTTTTTTTTTTTTTTCAAAAAAAAAGAAAAGAAGAAGAAGCTCTGAGGCCAGAGAAGGGCCTCTGCATGTCTAACTAAATTATTCATTTAGCTAATTAACCAAATGAATCAATTCATTAATTGTTGTGCCAACAGGAGTTACTGCAGTCAAAGAACAGCCTCAAATTGGCTGTTTTAGATGGGCAGGAACAACCTTTGGGTTAAAATTAATGGCGCTTGCTTGATGCTCTTATAGCAGCTGGCACGGTATTAAACGACTTGTGAAAATGAAGGGATTGAAATATCAAACACACAAATCCTGAGCGCAGGATTTGTGTGTTTGGAAAGAGGAGCAGCTGTGCTTTAGGAAGAATTTTCAGTTAAAAACTATGGAAAGAACTCTTTTGTTCTGGTGCTGATGTTCATCCATTAACTCCAGATTTAAAAGCGCTGCAGCCAGACACAACAAAAGCAGAGAGAATTTGTATTCACAGAACTGATTTATTTGCTTACTCACAACGTAAGTAGCACAAGCAGATACATGCACTCGACACAGACCACAAACACTAAATCCTGACACATCGCACTTTAAGCCTCTGTCTCGCTGAGACACACAAGCACACGCTTGTATCCACCCTGGAATCATGTCAGATTCCTCGTCTCATACAGTCTTCAATTGTGCCTCCACTCATACTAATTTCCTAAAGTGAGGGCAAAAATAAAAGCCAGATAGTAAGAGAGCAAGGCAGAGAGGGGAGAAAGCCCGGCAGAGTCAGACAGAGAGAATGAGATGGGATTACAGGGATAATGGGAGCAGATGGAGGGAGGTCAAGGCTCCAGCAGGACTCTCCACTCCGCACGGATTAAAGGACTTCAACCAAGCCACCAACAACCAAACTGATGCTGCGTTCCTCGTGCTCCAGACACCAAGCTGAGCCTGCTTCGCCCCCCGCGGCCCACCGCTAAGCCCGGAAATGAAAACTTGCTGCCTTTCAGCATGAAGCGGTAAACAGTTGGGCCATGGAAATGTGTTCTTCTTCCCCCGAAAAAAAAAAGAAAAGACAAACTCATAAAAGGTTAGGCTTTTAGTCTTTTTAAAAGCCATCCATTTAGGAAACATCCATGCTGATCCTGCTCTTAAAACTATTAACCTCCATCTTGTTAGCAAAGAAAAAAGAAAACTGCCAGATAAGGACGATATGTAATGTCTCTAATCTTGAAGGGTACTAAGACATTTCACACGTTCATATGCAAATAGAGCAAAGTTTCACCAGAAATACTTCCATGAGTACATTTCTCCACATATGCATAACAGTTTTAGGCTGTTGCTCTGTGCGGTGTAGCATCCATTTGACATGATGGGAAAACAATAATTAACATGATCTGTAAGCCATCTGAGCATCGATGTAATCACTGTTACATGAGAAGTATTTTCAATGAGAGAAATCAATTAGGAATTAGTTGACATTATAGTATATTATTGAGGCTTTTGATGGTTCAAGAAAATACACAATGTTTCACCTTTAATGTTTGACATGTCAAGACATAATTTAAAATTAATTAAATAAATAAATAGAAAGATTAAAATTCTATCTGGTCCCTACCAGACACTGAAATTATATAAGCACCTCTATGAAAGCAGAAGCTTGTTCAGTTTATCTGGAGGTGAATGTGAGGCTGTCTGTCCAACAGCTAAAGTTTGGATGAACTGGGTCGTGACAAACAGAAAGTCTGCAACAGAACTGCTGAAAATTAAACAATCATGGTTGCTATGTCCCAGTTAAACTCCAGACTTAAACCTGAAGAAACACAAGACCGTATAGAGCTTTGCACAAGCAGATGCCCAAAAACCATATGCAGCTTCTAAAGAAGAGCTCCATTATAACACACATAAAATGATAACTTGAAGTTGTTGATGCTAAAAATGGTACCACAAATGACTGAATTATGAAGTGTACTTTTCTAGAATTTGACTTCAACAGTGTTGAATTAAATTTAAAAAAAGCTAAATTTAATACAACGTGTTGTTGTTCACAGGAGGTTGCCTTTACCTTAAAACCCAGAAAAGACATGATGATGTTTGAATGTGTTGTGGCAGGTAAAACCCTTGAAACAAAGGATGGTGTGCTTTCTATGTGCCTACAACCATATTTCCTTCTGGTCAAACTGTGTGAGTACTTAAAACAGCAAACAGCTCCCTTTTTCATCAGTATCAATGTTTACAATTCAGATGTTGTGATAAACTGCCAACATTACATGCAGTTACTGGTAATGTAAAATAGCATGGTGCCTCAGGATAGCTCAAACTAGCAGGACCAATAGTTCACATTGATTGGGTCACTCCTGCAGTCAAGTGTTGTTAACAGGAACGAGTGTCTTTGCAGTAGACAAATGAACACAGAGAGCAGATATCGATGGAAGTGCAGACTCAGAATCATTTCTACGCTGTGCTTTTTTCTTTTTCTTGATGACACATTATGCTTTTGCTCGCTGTATCGAAGGCTTCCCTGCTCACTGTCACGGTCAATTAGCCCAGTGTTTCCTTCCTTCATTATTAATGTGAATGCGGCTGTACGTCAGCTTTGTCTCTGTGCTCTCACGGTGGATGAGCAGCTGATAACCAACTAGCTGGCTGGCATGATGGTTGTTAGACGCGCTGTTTGTCCCCTGACACCCCAGCATGTGTCTGCTGCCACTCTGCCCTCATTTACCCAAGAACATGAATCATCATCGGCGCTGATGAACGTCGCTCAGTTTAACCTCTTCTGTAAACATGGGGCACTTTGACACCACTTGCACTCAGTCTGGGATGTGTGTGATTTCTTAATGTTTCTGAATACCTGAGGTGCAGCGTGTGCCACCTCAGAGGTCTGCAATAATTAAAGAGGGCTGCAGGTTAGAGCCAACGGGAGAGAAGTGTGCACATAAATGACATGTAAACTGCTGTGGAGAGATTCCATTGATTCTAATGTGTTTCATCCCAGAGCAGACCTGAGGATGCAGCAAACACTGGCTGCCCACTGACCCTCTTCCTGATTAGTATGGCCTCAGATGCATTCCTGCAGCAAGGATTCAAATTCAACATGCAGGGAACGCTGAAGAGAAACATTAAAGGAAGGCAAAAAAGTAATCAAACACTTTTTGAAAGCATTCAAACACACTGAACAAACAGTATTCTGCACCCATCCAAACTGGTATTTGAGTCTATTAAGATACAAACAATTGTAATAGAGGCACAGCAAGTTATTTGCTCCTCATTAATTATTTGGCTGATAATTGGTCTTAAAAAAAAACATAAATAAAAATCAGTAGAACCCTAGATAATTTATGCAGAACATAAAACCACCCAATGTAGGGAACAAAATGACTACAAGCAGAAGTCAGAATCAACTCTTTTAAAGAAGACTGTCCCATCCAGATGTTTACAATTTGTGAAGTGTATTTTTATATTTATATTTAATGGAGCCAGTTTCCTGTACTCCCTGCTTGTATCTTAAAGGGACTGGAAAATAAAACTGAATGTCACTAAAATGATGGTTAAAAACAAGTAAAGGTCTTCTAGACTTATAGTCTCATATATGATTTCTGAGCACAACCTGCCAGTGAGATTGAGCTCAACAAAAATGCGCTCTCCATCGGCCAGTTTGTGTTACTGTGCTCTTCTCAGTCACCTCTCCTCCTTTCGTGCGCACACGCTGTGCCATGCATCCACCGCTTTCCCGCTCACGCACGCGTGACTGTACGTCGTGCCTTACCTCTTTTATCCTGCACCTTGACCGTGACGTCCAACAGAGGCTGGGTCTCTCGGTCTAGCCTGCGTACTATGACTATATCCCCGGTATCTCGGCTTACGCTGACCGGGGAACTCTCCACGTCTGGCTCCACCAGCTCAAACGTGGCCGACTGAAACCTCACTGGGTTCAAGTTCATCACCACTGAACCGATCCCCGCGTCCTCGGACACGCTGATGAAAACGGGGTTGTCCGTGTCAGTTACTGATCTGGATCTTCGTGCCTGGGCGTCAGTTTGCGGTTTCAGCGTTTGCGCCTCCGGTTGGGGAGTCACAGGGGCCACGACGGGCCACTGCCGTGGGTTTATCTCCACAGTGACGCTCTTGCTCGTCCGAGGTGGCCACCCGCGGTCCTGAGCGAAAACTTCAAACTTAATGGGCTCACCCAGACCGAGGATGGAGTCAACCAGGAGGATGTCCCCGGTTTTAGGCACCGCGTAAAAACTCCCGTTTTTGGGCAAAGCGAAGTAGATGAGTTCGGCGTTCTTGCCGCTGTCGTCGTCCCGCGCCTTGAACGAGTAGACGGCCGTGCGCAGCGCCGTGGCATCATCCAGACTCAGTTTCACGTCTCCACTAGGGAAAGTTGGCTGGTGGTCGTTAGTGTCCAGAACGTCCACCTGAATGGAGGCTACCTTGACGGGCAAATTGTCTTCCTCTTCCCGGGAAAGCCCCGAGCCTTGTCCGCAATACAAACCCAAAGTCAGCGCGTACTCGGTCCTCTCCTCTCGGTCCAAAATCCGGGAGGTCTTCAGTAAAATTTGTCCCCGCTTGTGGTGCGCAAAGACGCGGAAATTCTCGCTGCCCTCTCCCAGGAGTTGGAAGTGCGCTGCCGCTGAATCAGACTCCCCAGCGCCGCACAGCCTCTGGGAGTTCAGCCGCTTTAACGGGACGCTGAGTCCATTGACCCGGGAGCCCGGAGACGAGTTCTCAAATACATGTCCGTGGAAGAACGGCACCTGCTCAGCTGTCCTGTTCCCGGCTATGCACGAAACCAGAAATGGTAAAAATGTGACCCAAATCATGACTGGATATCTGCTTGGCTCAACTGCACTAATGCGCTGGTGCCTCCATGTGTGCATCCGTTCTTCCGGGATGTTTCTCCTCTTCCCCGCTACGGTCCAAAACTTTCATTAAATTCTAACAAAGACATGTGCAGGTAGATTACTCCAACGCCACGCAGGAGAACTTTGTGCGTTTGGGGGTCGTGCGTCCTCCTCCTCCTCCGTCCTCCTCTGTCTGCTGTCTCACCAGCAGCTCTGTCTATCTGAGCGCGTTCCAGAAAAAAAAGGCTTCTTACAGCTCGAGCGCGCGCTTACCACGTTTCCTTCCTCGCTCTCTCTTGCGTGCGTTGTTTCCCATGCAGGCATCTGACATAATATGTGAGCCGCTTTCAAAAAGCGCACAGCTTCATTCCCACTCATTTTTCTTAGATGGTTCTTTTTTTTTTCTTTTTTTTTTTTTAATTTGAAGGGAATCTAATTTGCAACTTGAGACTTGGGCCATCACGAAGTTGACACATTGAACGTCGCTTTACGCGTGCGTTTGTCAACAGTATTTTTTTCTTCTTTTTTGTAACGTATTCAGGCCACTGGATTAAAGCATTCACAGTGAAAAAGAAGTTCACAGCAACACGCGTGCCCCCCATGATACGGCCAGCAGCGCTGGGGGCGTGCGCGTCTGCGTCCTGCATCCTCGGGGAAACGACCTCCCCGCTCCCAGTGATCAATGCCCAGTCTTCCGCGTCCAGATCCATCACTCCTCTTTCCAATAACACTTCAGGCCACTGGATTAAAATAATGTAAAAATCAATCATCTTGAAGCGCCTCAAGAGGGCAAAGGGAATAAAAAAGGCTTACAGCTTCAGGAAAAGGGCTTAGTGACTTCAGAGCTGTCTTAATGTCACAGAGAAGTGCCTCAGTTGGACGTGTTCATCACCAGCTGTGTGCTGTTTGGTCTCCAATGGCCTCTGAAAGTTGCAGGAAGATTCACGGGGAAAAAATAAATAAATAAAAGATTACAGTCTTGAGTTTAATATAACAGATACATTAATGTCTTGTTCTACGAGTTTTGCTCTCATATTGCCTCTTCCTCACATGTGTTTAATTCCAAAACAACCCAAAGTGTGTGTCCCCGCTAATAAATCTATTTGTGGATACATGCTGCATGGCCACCGTCTTCCCTGCATCAGTTCTCTCCTGTGCTTTTGTGCCATTTGAAGTCCTACTTATTGCAACCTGTGCAGTTCTAAAAGTTTAATGCCTTTAATAAGCGTGTGTGTGGGAAAGATTTTCCGTCTAGTAGAGCGTAAGATTACAAGTCATGATGTGAAGATCAGTTCATAGTACCATAGTACCATGTTTGAGAAGGAGACAAATCTGTTTTGACTTTAATGGAAAGTATAGAAACACAGGAGAACAGATCTAATTAATAATCACATGCAGGGTTAGTTTCATATGAGGCTGAGCTCTTGTCACTGCTTAAATGCGCACTTTAACTGTTTTTTATTTTTATTTTTTCATTTTATAGTCAAATAATTGTGCCATTGTGTTGTTCATGTTTAAGATTCTTGAAAAACCAGAGGAGGAAGAGTAAAGCTACATAAATCCTACAAGGACGTGAAACAAACACTTTCTTGGCAAGGGAATTATGAATAACTATAGACTGACTGAATGGGGAAATTTAATCAAAACCTCGCAGAGGCCAGCCAGACATGCACTTGATAACAAGAATAATTCAGTGAATGATTCTGATGGCACTACTTTCAGAAACCACAATAAGCCACGACAAGAGCTTGTGTTGAGAAAAGGTGCACTTAACCCCCCCCCCAACCCAAAGAAAAAAGTCTTACAATTTGTTGTGGGAATCTCACTCACAGCAGGACACAACTGATGTATAATTGCACCAGAATCAGCGCACTGACCCGGCTGAGTGTTTCAAGGAAAAAAAAAAAAAGAAAAGTTTTGGAAGCAGATTATACTTTCAGTTCAATGCTGTTGTGAGAACAGAAGTATATTTTAAGACATGTTCTGCCTTTCTTAGATTCATTTAACAACAATTTTAAAACAGGTGCATTAATTGGAATTCAGAAATATGAGAGAGGAGGCAAAGTCACTGCAACAATTAATTTTCACTTTCGTGAAAAGCAGCCTATATTCTGTTTTTTTTTTTTTTTAAGTTAAGTTTTTGAAAGAAGTCATCATTTCCATCATTTCTGTTTGGCAGATGAAATGACAAGGTAAAAGCAGTTAGACTGAGAGAACTTTTTTTTTTTCTCTGAAATCTTTAGCAATATTTTTATATACTTATATTCACAGCTCCTCAGATCACCAGGGATTGTGAACTTTTTAGAGCTTTTGGTTCAAGAACTCTCCAAAGTATTCAAACTTAGATCATGTAAGTGGGCTTGGGACCAGAACTATGAATGAATGGTGGCCTAGAAATGTGGAAGTACTGTCAGCAAATTTACATTTGCTCAGCAGGTCCATCTAGCTATCCACCATTTAAGGTCATTCATTAAGCCCAAAAATTTTGGGGAGCCAATCAGATCAGTCTATCCTTGCAGAGCGAGGGTTTAATGTGATGATGACAGAGCTGAGACATTGTAGTCTGGATGGTAAGTAAATAAGATGACTGCAGCAGATGAACAACGGTTGTTTAAACCTGGGTTTTCATCACTTCCTCTTTTGTGGTGGATGTGGCTCATCTCATTTACAAATGGTAAGAAACATCTGGTAAACTTGCACGATAAAGTCTTCATCTCAACACTTCCCTGTCGACTTTTGCCACTTTCAGTAAAGTCCTTTTCCATTACACAGTTTTCGTACTACTTGATTGGTCATTTTCCATAACAGTTGAACATCATTGCAACATGGGAGGGGCCATCAGAGCAGGGCAGCCCAAAACTCTGCAAAGTCTTTTTAAACCAGAGTGCTTGCTTGGTTTATTTGTTGGCATTTGTAGTTTGTATTTGTAAAATACAACATGGCTGTTTCCTGGTTTTAAATATGGCAGGAAGGAGTTGCTCACAAGACTCATCAGTGATGTGACTCTCTGGCCAATCAGTGGCCTGCAGACTGGTGCAAACCAGCTGTGTGCAGAGGTGGTTTGAAAACCAGCAACTGGTCCTGCCTCCTGGATGAGGAGGCTCTGTGGCTCATTTTCAGACCCTCTGTCTGTCTAGACATGGGTTTGATCTATCAGGCTCAATAGATGAGGAAGTGGGGGGAACGTGAGGTTCAACATCTTCTCTGGGGGCACTTTGACATGTGACTCAGGAGATCTATAATCCATGGTTCCAGGTCTGACAGCTAGAACCGTGGTTTAACAGCTGGCCCTTTCAGCTCTGAAAATCAAACATCAAAAACATTCATTTCAGTGGCACATTTCGTTGTGTACACATTTTTATTCAGCACAAAATTATCTTACGGCCAAAATTAAAGAGCACTCAGATTCCTCTTCATCAGTTTTTTTTTTTTTTTTTTTTGTTTTTTTTTTTCCTAAACCTTTGTCTTCACACTTCCACAAAGATGAACAAAAAAAGTGAAAAAAGCGCCCACAAACTTTT
>JBAMYA010000018.1:20749681-20778369 GCA_037176975.1 Arrhamphus sclerolepis | reverse complement strand
GGACAACCCCCCCACCCCCCACCCCCCACCCCCACCCCAAAAAAAAACAAATAAACAAAGCGATGTTCTGTTCATGGATCACACAAAAATGTACAGATTCATTAGGTTAAATGTTAATGGCTTTTATTTTCACAAAAACAAAACAAAACATAAATTTTATATTTTATATTTCCACAAACACAACTTGTAGCCTACCCAAATCAATTAGTGATTAAAAAAATAATATATATATATAAAAAAAAAAAAACTAAACAAAAACAGACAGATAAATACGGTGTCACACGCAATTGTAATATTTTTGTAATTGTTAGATGATCTTACCTTAAATGTTTAATACTTATCTTAGTCTGCAGCACCGCAGAAGTTTCAAACCTAGACTTTGTTCCAAACAGAGTACTTTCATAAGTACACCTTAATGTAGCACTATGTACACAAAATACCTTAAACCTTCTTCTTTTGCTTCTTTACTTGAGTTACCACCATGTTCCCGCCAAGATCTGACTTTTCCATGACCATAAACCACAAATATATGTATGTGTATATATGTTAACACATATATAAAATCCTGATGTCTCTTTTTAATCAGCCTCTAAGGAACGAGTGTCCGTTCACTTCCACTGTGTCGACAAGATGGCAGCTTAAGGATGTGAACTTTCCAGCGTTTCACAGTTTTCTGACCTTAATGAAGGACACAACCAGTTTCAAGTCAAAGATAGTAAAAAATAGTCAAAGATTTCTTTTTTAAAAAGAAGAAAAAAATATTGAATCCAGAATCTGAAGGCACCAAAATCATCAAATGCCTATGAAATGTCTTCATACGCTCTTGTAAAGCGTTATATGAAACTGCTGCAAAAGTCATGTTTGTTTCAAAAAAGTTTCCGGCACAACTTCACCTCCGTCCAAAGTACATGGAGAGAAGAAAAGTTGAAGAAGTCAAGACTCCAGCAGCATGTACATCACCGGGGTCATAATAAAATGTTCCCACCAGCATTTAAATAAAAGAAATACAAAGGCCACGGCAGAAATCGACGGCTTTGAACTGTCCAGCTCTCTGTATTTGATCTTGGTCTCTCCATTGTCTCAATTCCCTCTGTAAGGCAATTTGAACTTTCTTTTTCTTTTTTTCTTTTTAGACTGGCAATAATTTTTCTGATAAAATGGAAACTAAGTGTACTGAGTCTTCTCAGAAAACTTTTTCAAAAGACATTTTTGATATTGAAAAGCAGTTTTTCTACACCAATGCTCAGAAATATATCATAGAGTTGCAGAACTTTTCAAAACCATTTGAAAAAGAGAAGTTTCACTCAACACAATACGACAAAACAACATCCAGGATTGTCTGAGCTGGAGAGCACGAGGTTCATGGTTATTAAATCTGGTGAATGAGGAAGGGCCATTGTCATTTTGGGTAACTGAGCCACTTGGAAAAAGAGACATTTTCTTAATAATTTTCTTTCAAAAGCTTTTCTCTATGTTGTGCCAAGAATTCTTAAAGAAAAAAAAAAAAAAAAAGCCAAAACAACCACCAGGCAGACCCACCTTCTCATAAATGGAATGCCTAACTTGGAAAATTTCAAGCTTTGTTCACTTTCACATTAAAAACTTCACTTTGAGGTCCTTTACTGGTGATACTGTTCCTCTGACGTCTCACTTTTTAGTCAAATTGTCCCAGATGTAGTCATGTGCACTTAAGACATTTGTGTCTCAATACACTAATATTGATTATCAACAACGTCTGGAAGCATGGGAACATTTTCTAAACACCTGAACAGTGAAAGTACCATCAGCTACCTTTCTTTTGAGTTTTTCACCCTCAAGAGAAACTAATGACAGACCAAAACAAATCTCTGCCAATGAAATGGCACCACATTTTCCTTACATGCTTGTTGTCTACCAGGAGGAGCAAACAGTCCGTAAACTTGGAAAAAAAAAAGCCCTTACTTGAAAAAAATATGTCTCCGTAACAATATGTTAGGACTAAGGAAGAAATGTTCAAATTTAAAGAAAAGAGCTATCACATTTGTCTACAATAGAAAAATAAAGTAAATAAAATTAAATGAAATAAAATAACATAAAATAACCCTAGAGCTAAAATAAAACTATGCCTACTGTATAGCATTTACACCTGAAACAAAAAATTGAAAAATGTTTAAATGTTTTGGCTGCTATGTCAGTTTTAACATGGTGATTCCTGAGTGTAGGTCGCTCACCACCTTCCACAGTCTGAAGGTGATGCTCAGGCGTTGGCAGTAGTACGATCTGTCTTATTATTACTTGAACAACCACAAAAATATTTCTTTAAGATCCATTGTGTTGCTTTAAGAGGCAGATGCATTAGTGGTAAGGTTGTCATGGCGCATCATTACCCTGCAAACTCCACAGAGAAAGACCCCTGCTGGGATTCAAAGCAGGAACTGTAGAAGTGCTTGGAAAGTAATCCTTTTATCAACAGTCAAGAAGAAGATGTTGAGTGTAGCTGTGATATCAACTCACACACAGAAGACGTCCTTAACATTATAAATGTACTTGTCACACATAACAGGTGATTTACATTAAGAATATGTCTTTGCATTAAAATTTGTTGGTGAGATACTCTGCCCCTTTAATGAATGTTTTACTGAACTCAGGAGCTGCACAAAAATCGAAAAAAAGAGGTCTTGCTATATCAGTTTTTCCATATGTTCTGTTTCTACTTGCATTTCATCATTTGTGTTTTCTACACTTGTAGCACTCGTGTTTCTCGTTTTTTAGATACAGTTTAAATATGGAGATGCACTTTTTTTTGTTTTGTTTTGATTATTCATGAAGGCCACCCTGCTGTCTAATGCAGCAGGGTTTTGTTTGTGTTTCCACGTTGAATCCACATGACCATTAAATCATGTGAACCACATGGGGCGAACGATGTAATCAAATGTGTAATCAGAGAGTTTTCTTCTGTCTAAAAATTAGAAATGAATAAATAAAAGAGAGAAAGACTTTGGTCCAGTCAGTGGGGTTACATTCAGTGCAGGTCATGTTTCTAAGTTGCATAATTCACAGATGCATTTGTGTTCTCTCTATGTTGAACAGAAAACCTGTTCAAACTGTAATCCAGCAGCAAAGATGTTCCACAGATGCACAGCATTAACAAACGCATTGATAAATGTGATTTCTTTTTTTTTTGCACTTTTTCTAAAATGCAGTTCAACCAACCATTCCCAACGATTCCCAAGTCTCATAATACATATATTTTTTGGTTGAGCTGGTTGTTGTCTGTTTTCTGTATTTCACGTTGCTGCTGCCAATAGTTTTCCAATTCTGGGATTGATGAATTACATCTTGTCTTGTCTTGTCTTGTCTTAGCCAATGAAATGCTTTTGTGCGTAACAAACAGCAAAGTTGTTGTGCAGGTTTCATTGCAAATAAAATAAAAAACAATTTTTTTTCAACATGCCAAGGCCAGTATTTTTGGCTGCTACCCAAAATGCAATGCACTAGACCTGTACGGACCTTTTTGCAGGTGATGAGTCCACAGGTAGGCTGAGCCCAGCCAGACCCCATGGGTGAACATCTGGCCACGAGGCACTTGTCAACGAGCCTCTCCCCCAAGCCTTAATATGTTAATATTTCATAATATGGTGAATTTAGTTTGCAAGATGCTAGATTTGTTTCAAAGGGTAAGTTATTTAACTCGATCTCCCAGAATTTACTCACTTTTCAAAAAGTTGATTCGCCCCTGCTGTGATTAATCCACATGAATAATCACTGTAGAGCAACAAGAGCATATCAATAGCTGAATAAATCAGAAAAAAAGAAAAGAAAAATAAATCATACCATGACAGCATGACAGTTATGAACGAGTCTGCCTTTGTTGAAGAAAAAAACTAAATTAGTTTAAAGTAGGTTTTATTTACATGCCTCCCATTTAATTAGAAACAAATCACCTCAACTTAAATCAGTTGACAGAGAACTTCTCAAACACTAGCAATTCAAAGTGATTTGTAGAACAAAGAAGACTCAAAATATAGTAACATTGGAAAAATTAACTTTTAAAACAAAAATCAAAACATGTTGAATGTAGGGAACCAGGGAAAGACAGACATTTCTGTTGCACTTTACTGAATATTATTGCCGAGCTACCAAGATTATTAGTCTGAAAGTCTGACAAGAGCCTGAAAGCTAAAAGGTCTGCATCCCATTCTGGACTCTGACAGCCTAGCAACGATAATAAAATCCACGCTCTGAGAGCAAAGCATTCTTGTTGACTGATGTGGAACAAGGAGATCCCTAAGATTACTTGGAGCTAAGCCAAAAGGGCTTTATTTGTTAAAAGGAGGATTTTGAAATTAATTTGCATTGATCAAGTAGCCCACGTAAGAGGCTAGGATGGGAAGATGTGATCTTGCTTGGCAGTACTTGTCAGTAGTTTGGCAGCAGCATTTAGAATCAACTGAAGGACATTCAGCATATTATTTGGACAGCCAGCTAAACTGTTGTAGCAATAGTCAGACTCCAATATAATGAATGCACATATCAGTTTTTTTAGAGATGGTCCTGACTGTTGCATGATTGTGCAGATGGTAGAAAGTCATGCAGGAAAACATACATTCCAGGAAATCCAACCACATGCAGCCAATGCTAATGTTTAAGCTAAGGTCTAAGCACATTTCAGCACACACTCAGATCTGATCACTCATGGTTCATTTGAAGGTGGTCTAGGCCACTCGTGCACATTCTCTTCATAGTCTGAACACTAAAGCATTCTGGGACAGATTCATGGCAGCAGAAAAGCGCTCACCTTTGTGTTTGCAATTAATATAAATATATATTTTAAATCTTTTAATTTTATGCCCCTTGATTTACATTTATCATATCCTTGGCACTGGCTACCTCTCCAGGGTGTGGATGGATGGGTGGGTGGGTGGGTGGATGGATGGATGGATGCATAGATGGATGGATGATGGATGGATGGGTGGGTGGGTGGGTAGGTGGATGGATGGATGGATGCATAGATGGATGGATGATGATGGATGGATGATGGATGGTTGGATGGATGGATGGATGGATGGGTGGGTGGGTGAATGGGTGGATGGATGGCTGGATGGATGGGTGGGTGGGTGGGTGGGTGGATGGATGGATGGATGCATAGATGGATGGATGAATGGATGGATGGATGGATGGATGGAGGGATCTATTCCAGCTTTATTTCTGTGACTTGCGCTCTCAACCTGCTGCTTTTTGGTGATTGAAAATTAAAAATGCATTTGGTGTTTGGAAACAAAGAATTATGTGCATGTTTTATTAATTTATTTAGTATATCTAGCATGAAGGTCAGATCCAATCTGTTAATACATGTTTTCATCCAAGGTGTGACCACATGCTGAGTGCTGGTCACTTGTGATCAGATTTCGCAGGACGCATTTTAATGCAAGGTGTGAACGGGGCCACAGGTCTTCAGAAATAAAAACACAGTGTTTATCAGCATAAGATTTAACTAAAGCAGTTTCAGCGCTGAGATGTATCCTTCATACAATCTTTTACTCCGAAGATGCACAATTAGATGATTCTGGAACAGCTTCTTCCCTGCAGCCATCAGGCTGCTGAACTTCCAGTATTCCCGAGAGTTCACTCGGTATATTTACTCATGTATATTTATATATATATATATATATATATATATATATATATAGGTTGATTTCCTGAGTTTCATTTTAATGTACATAACTATTTTCTGAGCCATTGAAACAAAATTTTGTTCTGATGCTCACAACAAAGTCTATCTAACTATGAAAAACAATTTTTTTTTTCAAGGGCTTAGAGATAAAAGGAATACTCACTACAAGTCTGCAATTGGCTAAAGCATCAGGATCAAGACTGGGTTTTCTGAACAGTGTTTTAATTTCAGGTAACTTAAAGCACCAGCAAATAATGAGGGTTTGATTTGTCAGGATGAGAGTAATTGATTGAGCAGAACATCCTGAAAAAGTGCAGTTGCTCCAACATCCAGTCTGATGTTCCACATGACTTAACTATGGACATTAACTCAAGTCAACTCAAATCCTTGGAAGAGAGAGTAAATGAGTTTAAAACAGGGAATTTAACATTATTTTAGTTATACCATTAATCATTGTTCTCATGAGCTGTGGGAAGGGAACTGTATTTGCAAAAAGTTCATAAATTGACAAGTGATGAGGGATTCCATTGTTTAACAGCAATATAGTTTTGACTAAATCTGTCATGACCACTGTGGTAGAAAGAATGTTGGGATTGTTTTAATTTTTATATACAAATCGTACAGTGTGTATTTCTGCTCTAAACAAGTTGTTATTTTTGTATTTTTTTGCTTTTTTTTGTTCCTTTTTTTCTACAAGACTGAAGCTGTTTTCCAAGTAAAGTCAAAATTTTCTGATTTAAAAGTGATACAAAGGAGCAGGAGTTACATTACAAAGGAGCAACATTACTTTTGCCAATCGAGCTAGAAACACTAAAATACTGTGATACTAAAAATAAAACAAACAAAAAAATTTCTCTATCAAATAAAATTGAGACTGACGTTAAAACATAAAAGAAAAAGAAAACTCACCTTGAATTGAACAGGACTGAGTTTAAAGCAGAAAGTCTGAAGTTACCGTTGATTGTGCTGTACAGTCAAGTCTGCAGAAATGTAGAAGTGAGAAATATAGCCACAGAATGGATATCAACTTTTACAAATGTTATTCCACAAAATAAAAAAAAATTTAAAAAATGGCAGCGTGTTCGCCCATGAACTTGAAGGTTGGTGGTTCAAACCCTAGTTCCTCCTACCATCATATCAGGACACTGAACTTCTGGTTGCTCCCAGCTGTTGTACGGCAGCTCCACCAACAACTGGTGTGTGAATGTGTGTGTGAGAGTGTGAAGGTCTGCAGTGCAAAGCGCTTTGGAGCTGTAGGAGAACCGCTGAAAAGCATTATATAAGTGTAAGCCATTTACCATATATATATATAAAAAATTAAAAACAATTTCAACACCATGAATTAAGTTAGAAACTATTTAGTTGAAAAAGAAAAAACCCAAAACAAAACAGAAAAATAAATAAATAATTAAAAACAGAAAGAAATTTGTGCAAACTCCTTTTGAGTGTAATGACATTTTGGTTCAAAACTGATGTTGCGGCGACTGTCACATGATCACTCTGTATCTGCTTCTGGTAAACAAAAAAGCAAGATGGATGTCTTCTCGGATTCACTCAGCAGCAACGATGATTACTTCTTGTGCTTCCTAGATAATCTCCTCATGTCCGTTAAGTCTGAGGAGGGAAGAGATATTGAAACAATTGATCGTTTTACACACACACACACACACACACACACACACACACACACACACACACACACACACACACACAAAAGAATTAAAACAACAACAACAAACTTTATGTAGGAGATGTTTGATGAACTGGGAAAAATTACTTTGTGTTCAAAGGTGTGCAGGGCTATGAGCTCCAAACTTTTGCAGTTTAGCTAAACGCAAAACAACCTTTTTATTTAAGTATGGTCCTCAACCTGTGGAGAGAAAATGTTTTTCTGAATGATTTTCCTGGGTTCACTTTACGGCCTATGTGTGTGGGTGTGTGTGAGAGAATTTTGAATTAACTGACAGGTTCTATTAATAGAACACTGCTGTCAAACGCTGCATTTGCCAAATGAGTCGCCATACTTCCAAAATGAAATATGTTGTTGAGAAAATTCTTTCACCATGAACCCCACAGAGCCTTTCTGAATGCAGTGATATATTTTTAGATGGGCAATGTCTTACCATTTGCAATAAAAAAAAAAGAAACAACAACTAAACTTTAGCAGTTCAGAGGAGAATATTCAGACTGCTATTCAATGTAACCCAATAGGACCAATAAGTAACTTGTCTGAGCTCTAGCTTGATTTGATGGAATAGTAAAAGGCACAGAGAAAGCAAAACCACATAATCTGAAAGTAGATAAAATTAACTACATTTTAATGTATAATTTATGTAGGTTGAGAGAAAGACGTGGACCTGAAACATGATTGAAACAGCTGAAACAGAATTTCTTTTATTCTGTGAAGTTACAGTGACTGATGACATCACCACAGTGGAGGCAGTAGCTGGAAGATTTCTGAAAAATAATTAAACATAAATCATGATTTCTCAAAGCCGATAAATCCCAACAAAGCACGGCTTCAGTATCTTATTGAAAGTGTCGTTATCTGTTTAAACTTTGAGTGATGTCTCTGTGAAAAAATGTAACACACATCTATAGAGTTCCAAAGAGGGCTGGGTTTTGGCCTGATTTCTCCTGAACGAGGCCAAACCCACTTTCAATTTAATGGAGCTTTCTTTTTTGCTATTTTCATTCGATTATAGTGTGTGCATTGACATTCCTTAATGTTATAAACTTCTTGATGTTGTAAAGTTTCTTTTAGACAAAATTAATCTATTCCATGATCAATAATGAAGCAGTTTTAATCGCAGCAATTTCAATAGAGAGATCTATTGTTTGGGAGCGAGCGACTGAATACTAATCAGCACTTGGAACCAAAGTGTTTACCTATACTTTTTATGAGCTGTCTAACAGAAGTGATGGCGTGAATACAGCATTTTTCAAGAGTGAGATGACATGAGGACAAATTCATTGAATTGTCAATAGTTTTCTCATTGCATACAGACTGAGTCATGGAGGAGAAGGAGGCTGGATGTAAGCAGTAAATTAATACAGTGTTCCAAAGTAGACTTTTTTTTCCCAATACCAGATCTGTTAGTGAACAATGTCTTAAAAAAAAAAAGATACCAGTGATTCCAGAAGAGATTAATGAAACCTGCATTGTGGGTTCTCCAAGTGGACTGCACCCATGAACTGCATGAAGACGTGAGGAGCAAGTGACAATCGTGCAGCCTTGTGTAAAAACTGGACCAGAGATAAGCCAGTCAAAAAAAAAAAATACAATTATATCTAAAATTCTCAACAAAGTAGTTAGTTGCAAGCCAGTTAGGTGACCAACTGCAGAGAAAGAATGAATCATAGCAAAGAGACAGTTCTAGTTGGTCATTAATGACCCCCTTTATGACCTCATGGATTCATGTCCATATCAGTCCTTGGTGCTGCTACTGGCACCGTAGTATTTCACTGCACAGGTTAGAGCGTGTTATCAGGACTAAATATTTTCAACCAGGACATGCTGTTCAAACAGAACATTAATCAGGTTTTTAAGGTTTTTTTTCACCTCCGTAACATCACCATGACTAGAGCCTCCTCTCTGAGTGGTGCTGAAAAAGTAATTCACGGGTTTGTCATTTCCAGACTAGATTAGTGTGATGTGTTGTTAGCAGAATGCTGAAGTAATTCTCTAAACAGCCTCCAGCTGATCCAAAGTGCAGCACCAACCCCCCTATTTTTGCAGGGTTTTCTGCTTCCACAGCCTACATGTTGTCCTGCAGTTCTAGTCCAGTGCCTACATCTGTCAGTGACTAACGAGATCTCAGTCATAATATAACCCTTAATGTTTGCTGTATACAGAAAGTGTGCCTCTCCATTTTCTGTCCTTCATCCTCTCTGTCCTGTCTCCTCGTTTCTTTCTTTACCCGGCTGCTCCTTTGGGTAGAAGGGTCCCCTGAGTGAGGCAGGTTTTGCTCAAGGTTTCTTGAGGGGAGTTTTTCCTTGCCACTGCTTCTTCACATTGATTTTTACTCAGGGCTCATTCTCTGATTCAATCAAACTTTATTTATAAAGCACTTTTCAAACAAAAGAACATAGCACAAAGTGCTTTCAATGTTTAAAAAGTACACAATGAAAAGGTAAAAACTGTTTGTTTTGTCACCATTCCAACTTACTAAACATGGCTGCCATGTGACTTGAGGATTATAATTTTCTGATGCTACTGCTTAATCTGATCTACCATGGATCCAAGATGGACCTAAAAGGGCATGGTGCAGCTGTACTCTGAAGCCTTCAATGGGAATAAATATGCCACCAAAAAGACAGACAATCTCTTTTAACTTCCAAGGTTAAGAGGCAAAGTTCAAAATCATTCCATTCACTTATGGCTTTATTAGTAGTGGAGTGAGCTGAACAGTGTTGCTTCTGCACTCTGTACTGCTAATACATGGTTATATAACATCGCTTACGCCCTTTCAGTATAGTGAATAATTTAAAGTGTATTTAAAAGTTTGTTTCCTCACATGAAGTTGCACTCAGCTAAAATGTTAAACACCAGCCATGAACCTTTCTTCAAGCTTCAAGAGTGACTACATGAGTGCATGATAGTGTATAACACACAAGCACACACACACACGATATGCTCTGTGTCCACTGGAAAGGCAGCAGGGCTGGAAACATCAGTGGAGGCTACAGACATCTCATAAATTGGAAGTGTTGGGGACATTCTGAATAAGGAGTATCTGAAGCGTGTTCTGGAGGTGTCAGACAGGGTGGTGACCATGAAAACAGAAATTAGAGAGCTGTTGACGAACATTGTCAGTGCCTACCTCCAACACGTTGGGTGTGAGTTGGAGGAAAAGAACATTTCTGGAATCAATTTAGGGAAAGTGATGGTGAGCATTCCCAAGAGAGAGGTGGATGGAGGACACATTAATGGTCACGTTGGTGAAGGTCAAGTGCTGGAAGAGGAAAAAGGAAAGATGGTGTGTGACGCTCAGGGAAGAGTTGAGACAGGTTCTGGTGGTACTGAAGAACTGCCACATGACCAGGCAGCTCCAGCAAATGCTATAGGAAAGGCAGAGAAGGTTTAGTTGTGTAGCACTTTGAATTGTACAAGACAATTCAAAGTGCTTTACATAAAAAACATTTAAAAGTGCATTAAAAAGTAAAAGCGTTTAAAAGCAGAATAAAAAATTTAAGAGACAGAAGTTAAAAAAGAAAAAATACAGATGAAAGAAATAAAAGTTACATTGCAATGTGGGAGATTACAGAAATAAATAAATAAAAAGAGAAAAAAAACCATTAATCTTGATTTAAAGCAGCTAAGAGTTCAATCAGCCCTGATGCATTCTGGGAGTTTGGTCCACAGGTGATAAGGACAAAAGCTGAACGCCGCCTTATGAAGGGAATGGGTAAGAGGGTGCTTGGTGTGTCACCGGTACAGAGGAAGGAAAATCAGGAGACTTTCTGGTGGAATGAAAAGGCTGAAGAGAGTATAAGTAGAAAAGAAGAAGTGGGCTAGAAAGAGAGTTGAAGTGAATAGGTAGGAGTATAAAGAGGAGCACCAGAAAGCGACAGCTAAACGGGAGGCGAGAGACTGAACACCAAGAAAGGAGAGAAGGATTTGAGACATAGAGATCGAAAGATGTGCAGTGGGTTTCAATGATTAAAGATAGATGGAAATGACTGAAGAAAATGAGAGCGAAAAAAGGGCGGTAGGATCGCTGCACCAATAAGTGGTCAAGAATCCGTAAGGCTGAAGTGAGAGCAGCTTTGAAGATGAAGAATGGAAAGGCCTTTGGCCGTGACGACATGAAAGTGTCTCGGAGAGGCAGAACCCGGGTATTTAACTAGATTGTTCAACGACATGTTTGGAGCATTTCTGAGCTACAGCACCATAACTGAGGGGAGTGTTCAGGATAATGACTTCCAGTTGCTGTTTGTGTTCGTAAATGTAATCTGAGGCAGTGATGTGTGATGACCACGAGTCATTCTCTGGCTTGCATGCTTGAATTGCCTGCTGTAAGCAAAGTAGATAGTTTCTATTGTTGTTAATATTCTCTGCTGCTTCGCTTTTTTGTTATGTGGAGAACAAAAAAATAGAGAGATTTTAATCCCCCGTGTTTCTGTGATTAATAAATAAGCACAGTGAACAGTGTTTGAACATCCTGTTGTTCATGAGAACATCGTGAAGTCGACGGTGAACAAGCGAGCTGGTTGAACGTGAGTGTGTGAGGGAGGTGATGTACTGCTGAAAAAACAAACGTCTAACTCAAAGACTGAAATAAATCAGCTTGTTGACCCAGATGGTAACGGCAACTGACTAGTGGCTGAGTTGGGCTGAAGTTGGAGCTGAAATTGATGAAGAATTCAGAAGTTTTAGACATACAGTTCTCCACTACCCCAAGAATCTCCAGTTCGGATCTCTGTAGCTCATTTACTTCTTAGTGAATGACTTGGCGAACAAATCTGTCAGATCATATGTTTACAGGTGAACTGAGTCTTCTCAGAGACTTACTTTAGCCATCACTAACCAGAGGGACTATGCGCTGGATGATGGGGTTGTCAGGGGCAACTAACCCCTCAGGGAGTGGCCTCATAGGTGTTTATTTTGGGTAAATTACTGTTTAAATTACTGTTAATTTAAATTACTGCTTTTAAATTGATGTTATGTTCATATTTTTTGACTCCTTTTCTATTGTTTGTTATGGTTGGTGATTAGATTCTCATTTTATTCATGTTTGCAATGCTCTTTCTGTTCTCGTAGTTCTGTAAATGTCAATAAAAGGGCATTTCCTGGGGCGCAGGATTTGTTTTAAAAATAAGAATCTCTGCTCTCAGAGTGTTCTTACCCACATGCTCACCACAATATTGTATATATAGGAATGGTACATTGGTTATGAGAAGGTTATATAAATATGTGTAACTTGTTTTGGACAGGCTACATCTAATCAGTACTAATCAGTACTATCAGTACTAGTTCTGAAGGACTATGTGCTGGATGATGGGGTTGTCGGGGGCAACTAACCCCTCAGGTGGGGGCTATGTGCAGTGGTTAAGAAAAGTTCAGCCTGTGTGTGCAATATATAAACTCTTAGTCCTGAATGATCTCTTGACAATGATTTCAACTTTAGATGCATCACTCGATATCTATTCAACTGCTCATCAGGTGACAGTCGATATCCTCTGAAGACATGAAGATGTTTAACCCACAGGCTGCCCGAGAGCGTTCTCAGGCAGCTGCAGAGCCAGCAATCGGGCAGTTGAAAAGTGAGTAGCGCTGCCTTGACAGGACTGTGGGAATGCGCTGATATCACCCTGACAAGGTGTGCTGCATTGTGCTGGCATGTCGCGTCCTAAACAATGTAGCGCAAACAATGTGAGATCATTGACCCCAGATCCACCACCTGTTCTGGCCACACTTCACTGGTGCACAGCGACTCTCCATTTCACCTCCACCTTTATGTCTGACCATTTTTTCAGGTCATTTACAGCGTGCTTTTCTGAACCCAGCAGACTGATGGATTCCACCACATGCTCCACATGCTTTTCTTTTTCTATTTATGCCAGACAACAAAGTACCGAATAAAATATTCTTCCTGGCCTCACATTCATAAAGGAGAGTCTGCAAGTTCACGCTCAGTGAAATTACTCTTTTTTCCGCTCGCTTTTGCCATTTTCTTTGTTTGGATGAGCGGGTTTCCCATCTCTGTTTATGTTCACTATCATATTCAAATTGGTCTACTTGAGGGAGGAGACAGGATGGGCTGCTGTGCTCATGCATGTGCACTCAATTTCAATTTTTGATTGTGATGCACTAAAAGAATGTGTGGGAAGTTGTACATATGCACAATTTTATACATTAGCATTTTTTTTGTGTGTGAGTATGTAAGTTTTAGTATAAAATCCATGCAGGTCTTTGCACATGAGGCCCCAGTTGAATAGTTTTAGCAATTGCAATTTCTGGGCCACTTTTGAGATGCAGAATAACACTATTTGTGGATTTCCAAGTTCCATTTTTGTCCTAATATCTACTTATTAATTGCATTAGCATTATTGTTTTGTTTTTTTTTAAATATTATTATTATTCCATAGAGTGCTCATGAAGAAATTTGTCTTGAGTACGTCATGGGCTGTGACCCACCATGTCCAAGATTTACTGTCTTTTGTCCAATGTCCACTGGGACAGGATCCAGCTCCCATTACAGAATAAAGTAGTATATATTATAGATGGATGAATAAATGAAAAGCTCTTGATGCAAATCTGACTTTCTCTCTCTTTTATTTTTTTAATGCAGTTTGTTGCTTGGAGTCATTGTGGAGGCAATGCATTTTTCATTGATGGACATCCATAAATGATAACTATTACCGCCAGAAGAATGGGAGCTTGGTGTGTGCCATCACAAAATCTCACATCAACTCAGATATTGTGCTCTGAAACTGAGGAAGTGACAGTCTCGGCCCTCTGGAATTAATACCAGAAACATCTTCAGTAGACAAAAAAAAAAAAAAAAAAAAAAAAGAAGAGCAATCAACTAGGGAAAGACAATTTTTTTATTTTTTTTCTAGCAATGAAAAGTGGAGAACACTTAAAGAACATTTTGTTGCTTGGTTTGTAATTGGGCTTAATGTCCAGAGCTGGTTGGACCTCCATGTGTATTAACTTGCTTGTGTAATTGTGATTGAACAGTGAAATTGTTCATTTACAAATTTACATATGACAAATTTCAGGACTTGTGACTTTTTTTTTTTGGTAAATATCTACAACTAAAATAAAGGTGTTCTAAACTATGTTTACAGACTATGGAGTGATGTTAAAGAGTGTGTTTGTGTGTGTCAGATCGGAGCAGAGACTCAAGGCAGAGTGTAGCATGACAAGCCTCATTAAGAGGGAATCTCTGCACTGTTCAGGCTGCCGACATCACCGCCAGACTTCTCTAATTACGCTCTCTAAGTGTCGTTTCATGCAAGCAATCAGCCCACTGCTCTTTGCATATGCAAATATGACAGACCTGATCATTAGCTTTTATATCTCACACACTCTAATTGTTATTGTAAAAACTGCCACATGGAAGCAAGGGCAAATGCAGTCAGTCCTCTCGCTGTCTTTCCCCTTCTCTTTCGCTCTATCACCGACTGTCGACTTTCATTCCCATACATGTTTTATGAGGTTTTGTTGCTCAGCACAGTCATGCGGTTGAATGTCATGGTAGTATAATCAGCCAGCAAATGCTTCTGCCTGACATTGTTTCATGAGAGGGGAGGGAAGGGAAATAATAGGACCACTTTCCAGCGAGGGCTAATTGGCCAAATGGAGTCACTTAGGCAGAACAACAGTCCCATCACAGCAATGATGATGACGATGATGATGATGATGATGATGATGATGGCGATGAAGAAAACTGTGATGGTCCCAATGAAATGATTTGGAAGTGAATTGGTCAGGATAGATCTCTTATGAATAAAATGTTATTGGTCTGATCTTCAAAAAGCAAGTTGGAAATAGAGAAATAAAATTAAGAATAGAAAAAAATAGATGGAAAAACAAAAGAGATGTAGCCAAAACCCTAGTAATCTGCATTTAATGCCTGGCAACACTTTAATGTACTGTTAGTACTATATAAAGAAATTCTGGCACTTCAAGAAAATCTCTTATTTTATTCTGATATTTCCATGCTATTCATCATTCCTAAGATCCTTATCTTTAAACCACGTTTATTCAGACACTGTCACGATTGTGCAGAGTCATGATGAGTTGATTACCATGTCACTGACTTAAATATATATATATGTATATATGTATACATACATACATATATATATATGTATATGTGTATATATATATATATATTTACATATACATCAACGTCATCTCGTTTGTCTTTACAATGTTCAAGCTGAAAATATCAGCACAGCACCAGGACACCTGGGACCTCATGTACAAAAGATTCGTACGCACAAAAACGTGGCGTATGATTGTTTCCGCGGCAAAGTTCAGATGTATCAAGAGTGAAATGACTGTGGAAACGTGCAGTACTTCATGGCTGGCGTACGCACATTTCTACAGCTGGTGTTACTTTGCCGACACTCACAGGTGATGTTGGGAAACTTATGAGGCCTCAGACTGAGTGATTTTCACATATGAGACATATTAACACTGATGAACAATTAACACACCCACGTGTCTGCAATTATACAAGTGGATATAAAAGCATGTACAAAGTGATGGATGCATACCAATAAAAACAATGGCTGCTTTAGTGGTATTAGAAGACATTGCAAATGGTACTGGTAAAGGTACTGGTGATGGTATTGGTAATGGTACCGGTTTTCCGAATGGAGTCAGAGTTATTGACTGCACACAGATTACTATAAAAGCGCCATCATGTGATGAATTAGTATATGTCAACAGGAAACATCTCCATTCCATCAATGTACAGATCTTATGTGATGCGAAACCATGATGTGCATTGAGCATGTGCTCTCTCAGTTTCCATATCGTCTTCACAGCATCATTGCTAGTTGATAGTTAAAGTTGGTGACTTGCTGTGTTTTGCTGGTTAAACTGCAGCTTAAGATCTTTCTAACAAGCCCCCTCATGTTAATAATCCTGTGTGTAAAGTGTGAAATGTCTTAATCAGCCTCACCTTTTCTCTAGTGAACGTCTCCACTAATTTGCAACAATAGCATGTAAATGATATATGGTTTACACTTATATAACGCTTTTCAGCTGTGCTCCTACATGTCCAAAGCACAAAAGCATTGCCGACCTTCCCCCACTCTGTGTCAGGGCAGGGCTCATTTAAATATGATTTGCATGTGGGCGTGGACAGGGAGGGGTCGGGCACTCAAACATATGTGCTCAATTCCATGTTGATTGAATGTACAAAGGAAATATTTTTGGATTCCTGCTTGCAAACAGTTTTGAACATCGGGATTTTTTTGTGCGTAGGAGGCCATCTGGATTTGAACATACGTCATGTTTCAGTTGGAAATCCACACCAGTCTTTGTACATGAGGCCCCAGCTGAGCCAACTCTTTCCTGTAGGTTGTCTCCTCCTCACCATTGATCAGCCTGATGACCGTAGCGTCATCAGTTAGACTGATAATGGAGGCTGTTGGTCTGAGAGGACGTATCATTATGTTTACAGGAACACACAGCCCTGGGGGATCCATATGCTCACTGTGAGAAAAGATTGTAGTTTAAGATGTTTTCATACAAGAATATATTATCAAGAAGAGCCATTGTTTTTCATTTTGCCTTCACCAAACTTTATTTGTAACTCAGACATACAAAAACCCATTTAAACCCACATAAAGTAATAGTTACAGACACTTTTGCCAAGGGTTGGTCACATCATTAGTATGAGAGTCACATCATCCACGTGTTTATTTTATGTTGAATTAAATTGTAGATTTGTATATGTGTTCGCCTGCTATCTGAGTTGCGACGTCATCAAGACCACAAATACACTGTTGTGCCAAGTGCAGAAAGAACCAGAGAGGCAGGAAGCATCCTAACTGGGTGCCCCCACCTGAACTGGCCCATCGACTGTACTTCAAGTGTAGTTTGACTGACTGACAGAACTTATCCCACATCTGAGGAGACGTCCCGCCACCCTGTGGACAAAACTAATTTCAGACACTTGTAATCGCAATCTTATTATTTTTATTTGTCACCAGAGGTGTAGGTAGGAACAAGGACACCACAACAGACTGGCATAGAGTCCGCACCACTGGAGACACCTCACTGATCTGTCTGTCGGTCTCCTGCTCCATTTGTCCCTTACAGCAACAACGTGAGCTACTTCAACTCCTCCTCTGTAAGCAGCACCTTTCTCCCAACATGCTGCTGCCAATCAAATGTACCTAACTAATGTATTATTCACAAAGGTGTTTTTTGTTTGTTTGCCTTTTTGCAGGTTGGTGTTCTGAAGGATTCAGATGAATGTAAACACAATGCCACAAAGTAAAGACTTAAGCATTCGACAATGAAAAACATTATTCATTCAAGACAACAGTAAATCTTCACATGAATGAAAGTTGCTCTTAAAAATCTTATTCACATTATTGATTTTTTTTTATTTTTTTTGATAATAATTCATTAATTATTTTTTTTATTCTAGGGCTGTTGTTTCAATTACAACTGATGCTGTGTTTTGCTCTGTTTTTATTCTTTTATTTTGTTTAATTACATTTATGTCCCTATTTTTATTGTTAATTTATAGATTTTTTTTATTTGTTTTAGCCTGTACAACACTTTGGTCAACTGAGGTTATTTTAACTATGCTATATGCTACAGAAATAAAATGGACTTGACTTCCAAGGTTACTTCAATGTAACCTCAAACTCAGAGGATTTGAAAAGAACCTAAAATCTACATTTCTCTACAGGCTGAATGCTAATATGAGGTGTACAATTAGAAAACACAGTTCAACTAGTTTGGAAAAGTTGTGTGGAGAAATTGTTTTCCCTCTCAAAAAAGCATTGCAGCATTATTTAGATTTTCAAAGTTGCATCTGAAGAAAACCACAAAATATCTAACATACTAATATACTAATACCAATATATGGCCAAACTGTTTGAGGTTTTGGCCATCATGCACAACACCACATTCAGAAATGTGCACCAGTGAAAACCAAACGCAGCAATGCCAGAACAAACATTTCAAACCAACTCTCCAGCATGGTAGTGGAAAGGTGATGATGTGGGCTGAAAACCCGGGCACCTTGTAGTCATTGAGCTGATCATGTAATACTCTGCACCCCGGAGTACTGCAGAGGCAAATGTGAGGTCTCTTATCTCTCAGCTGCAGCTTTTCCAGAACTGCTTCACAAAACAGGACAATGATCTCAGACAGACCAGCAAATCTGCAAAAAAAAGAGCTGAGAAAGAAAAGAATATTGCAATGGCATCATCAGTGTCCAGACCCAATCCCAGATAAAAAGCTGTGGTGGGACCTTAAGAGAGTTGTGCATGAATGAATATCTGAAAATATGAATGAACTACAAACGTATGACATGGAACGTATGATGGCTTCATAAAGAAAAGCAGTTACTTCACTGCTGCTGAAGGACATCTGACGACACTGCCTCTGAATTTGGCTTACTTTTCATAAAAATAATGACATAACAAGGAGCAGCATGGTGGCTTGGTGGTCAGCACTGTTGCCTCACAGCAATAAGGTTCCTGGTTCAAGTCTCCACAGGGGGCTTTCTGTGTTGAGTTTGCATGTTCTCCCCGTGCTTGCAGGGGCACTATGACTTCCTCCCACAGTCCAAAGACATGCATGTTGGGGTAATTGGTGTTCCTAAATTGTCCCTAGGTATGAGTGAGTGTGTGCATGGTTGTCTGTCTACATGTGGCCCTGTGATGGACTGGCGACCTCCCAAAGTGAGCTGGGATAGACTCCAGCAGACCCCCGTGACCCTGTGCAGGTATAGATAATGGATGGATAACATACTATTATGACATTTGTTTTTGTACAGTTTTTTTTTTGTTTTTTTCCACAAGTGTACCTGTAAACAGTCCAATTAAACATATTGCAACAAATAAAAGGTTACTTTTTTCTGGCAAGAACACATTGCATTTCCACTTTTCATGAATCATATTTAATTGCAGTAGGCTCTGATTAAGCGGCGCTGCATCTGTAATTGGGTTGGGGTGTTTGCAGAGGCTCAGAAACCTTTTTTTTTTCATATGAAGTCAATAGATGTGTAAACAAGATTATTATGAGGAAATTATTTGTAAAATTAATCAACTGCAACACTAACAAATGCATTTTACAAGAATTTATAGTATATTCTGTCCTAATAATGGTCCCTGTACTCTTAATAAAACACAGGTATGGAAACTATATTTTACAGGCTGTTGCAGCTGTACAGGGTTTATTCCATAGAAATGAAAATAAATAAATAAATAAAAATGACAACATAGCAATTTAAGCAAACTGCTTTGGTAGTAGTGACATTTTCTTCTTGTAAACATGACTTAGTCTTAATGAAACCTACAGTCACTTAGGAGACTGAAATTAAAGGGTAATTAGCATTTCTATTTTTTTCTTTCATTCTTTGTTGTAGAGCACAGAACCACTCTCTTTCCTTGTTTCAAAGTTCAAAATGTACAAACATTTAAGAGGAATGTTCACATTTCTAAATATCAAATGCAAAATTTTCAATCATGCATACCACTGAAATGATTTACACCCCCCTGCTGTCATATTTTACAGAACATTTCAGTTTATCCAAAACCTGCTGACAGCTGAATCAATTCTATTCAATTATGCTGAATTAAAACAAAAGTAATGTTGGTGCTCTGGTTAAACCCAAATTACTGGCAATCAGTTCATAACCCAGTTCATTCTTATCTAATCTAATTCAGTCAAATTCTTCATAACTGCATTCATGTCATGCAAATGACATGGATGGATAATGTAAATTCTTAAAAAGAGGTCAAGAAAACCAAAACAAAAGACTATCACTGATTTTTTATTTAATGCCTTATCCTGAGATAGCAGACAGGATGTGAGAGAATAAAGAGAACAAATTCCTCTTTGACAGCAAGAGGTCAACAGTCATCGCACTCAAATCAGTAAAACACTCAAATCAGAAGAACGGTGCTTCTTCCTTTCATAGGTTTGCACTAACACTGGAAATCATCCATTAATTATAATTTAATTTTTCCTAACGCAGTTATTTACTTCTAAGGTGTGGTGGTGGGGTGTGGCTCTGCTCGGGTGATGCAGCAGCTCAGGAAGCAGCACCAGTGATGGACAGATTGGCCCACCTGTGCTGCATGTGCCAATCAGTGTCCTCCATTTAAGCAACAGCAGCATGCTGGATTGGTGGATTATTAAATAAATAACCATAGCAACTGGCATAACTGTTGTGTTTTCCTTGCTGATTTTTTTGTTCATTTTTAATATTCTTCATGGTAATATTATTAAGCAAGTTACTAATTTCACCACACCTTTCAACAAATGCCATGAATGTGTTCCACTCTTTGGGGTGGTTTCCCAGACAGGGTTTAAATTAGGTCAAGAGTAGGCCTTAATCTAGAATTGATAAACCGCTTTCTGAAACACAGACTAATCAGAGACTACTAACGACTGGACTATGGAGTCTTGAACCAAAGCAATCGGGATTAATTTAAAACCACCAGTGCTAGTCTGATTTAACCAAACTGAGGTTGCCTATAAAACATGGAGTGGAATCACAATACTTTAAATTTCTATGAAATTGGAGGAGAAAATCCAACTATAACAATGACAGCAGAAAAATGACAGCGGTCAAAACACTTCACTGAGCAGGAGAAAACTCTTTTGAAGACAATTGTCTCCAGATACCCCATCATTGAAGACAAACAGCACACATCTGTTGTGAAATCCAAGAAAAGGAGTGCAGGGCAATCTATAATGAGTTCAGTTAAAATGAACAAACTTCTACAAGGACAATTCACCAACTTCAGGTAAGAAGTGTTAACTTTATAACCTTGTTAGGGGCTACTTCTGTTACTGTTATGTGATGTTAATGGGTTCTCATTACATGTTTTATTTTATACAGGTTTTGTGGAAGAATATAAAAATAAATGTAAAGAAGACTGTTGCAGAAGTCAGAAGAGAGAGGTTTAAGACTGGCAGAGGACGTGCAAATAAGGACACGGAGCAGTTGGATGAACTGCTGACAGGAATAATGGAGAACCAACAACCTTTGGAGAACATACCAGATGATGACCATCTAGACAGTTCAGACAAGGGATCACATACACCTGAACTGAATATATTAGTGCACTGATTTAGCCTTTCTCTCCTTTCAGACTATTGTTTGTCACCGACAACTGTCTCACCCACACACAAGAACAGTTCATACGATCAAATGAACACACTGAAAGTCAAATGGACAGAACTGCAGAGCTGCAAGGCGGTTTACCATCCACATCCTCATGATGTCTGCCAGCACTGCTCACAGGAACAGAAGACTCACAATCCATGAAAAGCTGGTTATTGAATTTCATGTACACAAGTTGAAGTATCTAAAGGAGGAGCATGAAATGAAAATGAAGATACTCCAAGTAGAACTAGAAATGAAGATGAAGGAGTGTGAGATGCTACAGTCTCATTATTCATCCATCCATTATCTATACCCGCTATTTCCAGTGCAGGGTCACAATGTCTCCTGGATCGTATTCCAGCTCACTTTGGGCGAAAGGCAGAGGTAAACCCTGGACAGGTCGCCAGTCCATCCCAGCAGTCTCATTATACCAGCAATAAATGAAAACAATGTTCACTACATCATATTGTATGACTCTTTAATGTACCAGACACACATACACTTGAATGCAGTAATTTGACCATGACAGCGGAACAATGAAAAGGTAAATGTCAAATTGCTAGTTAAAGTGGCACAATGCAAAGACATCTCTGTGAAGATACATCTAGATTGTCATCTTATAATATTGGAGGGTCTGGGCATCCATGCTGTTTCAGGTAGTTATGTTGCAGTAATGACAATGCAGCATCTTGGTGTGAATCAAAATGTTTTTCGAAGGCACTGAAAACAACTGTTGTAAACACCAAACATGCCCTCCACTAGACCCCTAATGCACATATGAGCTTGGTTGTAGCACCTTTGCTCAGGTGTAATTGGATGCAAGTATGGTGTAAACAAAAAATTCCTTTGAACATACCCACTGCCACCAAGCAATAATCCATTAAGACCTTCTCTTTCCCACTGATCATACAATGATGAGTTAAGTAGAATCTGGGAATCATGAGTGGCACCTTTCCAACATGCAACAGTATTTGAAAACTGTAACTGGGGACTGCATACACCTTGGACATTAATGGAAAACCAGTTCTTGTGATTTCTGTATTCCTCAGCATCTGGGGTAGAGGGACGTTTTATGGGAATATGGGTTCCGTCGACTCCTGAAAAGGTCCCATATTCATAGAATTCTACTTTGTAATCAACTTGAGTTGCAGCATATGGGAAGATAATGCACTGTTTTCTTAATACACAAATGGCCTTACATACTCTGTGACTGACTTTACACACTGTTGGTTCACTGACCCCACATAAATCCCCAGTTTCTCTGTGAAAGGTGCCACATGTCAAAAAACATAAAGTTATGAGCACCTGCAGACTTACTAAAACAGGACATCCTCTTTGGGTATCAGATGAAAGACTGGGTTCCAAAAGAGAAATGATTTCGACAGCATGTACTTTATGCATTCAAAAACGATCTCGAAAACTGATTTCATCAAAAAAATTGCAGTGGATCACTTCTGTCAACAAGACTTCATCTAGCAGGTGGTATTTGTTGATCATCAGTGACATACTCTCAGTAATCCATGTGTCTTCTTCAGCAAACAACATTAATATGAAGTTAAACCTGCCTGCTGGGAGGTTTTATTTAAACCTCAATTTATGCCTGGACTAGCTCTAATCTTCCTTCAGGAAACAAGCTTAGTTTAGTCAGGAATAGGCTTAGTCTAGTACTGTTTTATACCTTGACTGAGAAAGCAGATTTTTGTTAGTCTGAATTGAAAGGCTACATCCTACAAATCTGTATAAGCTGAAGCAGTTCTTAAAAAATGAATGTCTAAAAATTCCTTCTGAGTCCTGTGCAGCTTTGACCCAGAGCTGTTAAAAGTGGTCACTTGAAGTCAAAGAGGTCAAAGTTTCGACCAGTTAATATGTATCCCTTAAGGTTCACTTACTTAATCCACCATGATCCACAGTACATTTTGATCAACTGGATCTTGCAGATGGATGGATGCTATAAAAATGAAACATGAAAACTGCTAAAAACAACCCCAGATGTTCTTTTATAAAATGGCCCTTTGGTGACATGACATTCCAGCATAGTTCTTGTTGAGTTTTGGTTTTGGCGTTATGCTTTTGGGGTTTTTCTTGGTTCTTGTATCTCTTGTTTTCTTGCTGTTGCTGTTAATTCTTCTTCCTGTTTTACTTTGAAGGTCTGCCTTTGTCATTAGTTCAGTTTGACTTTCCTGGACCTGATGTTTTGCACCTGTGTCTCATCAACCTCAGTGTCTATATGTTGTCTCGTCTTTCCCTTCCTCCTCGCTGGTCCATACTCTTATCTCCATGGTTACTCTTTTTTGCATTGATTTTTCATCCTGAGACTTATTAAATGCCTTCTGCATTTGGGTTCTCATCACTCTCAAAACATAAGTCTTGTTGACTTTAAGTAACTTGTTGTTTTGCTTGATGAGATGATCAGAAACTGAATCATCCCTGTATCAGCCCGAGTGATCCCAGGAACTATGATGTCCAGGTCCACTCCATCAGTAGGGTCTCTCAAGGCAAAATGGTCCTGAAAAGCCCCAGGAGTGAGGGGACCCAGTGGAGAACTAAATCTTGCGTGACTCGTGGTTTTACCGACCTTGTCAAATGGTCGCTATCATTGTTTCCACATCACTGAGAAGGTTGCAATCAAATGTTACTGTAGAGAATCGGACAGAAAAAACAGATCCTGTAGTATAACACACTGTGTAACAAAGCAATAAAAACTTTTTGGGTGCCAAATACATCAGAGCTGGAGAGGGAGGTTAAATCAAGACAGAAATGAACAGCAAACTATTAAATTAGAGAACAGTACTTCCAGTGCACAGTCCAAGTCTCTGTTGAGCTGTGTCTCTCAGTACTGTCACTATCAAAATACAGGCCTCGTACACCAGGGTCCCTGGCAGCCTGATGACAACAGAAACATTAAAGTGGCTGCATGGAGGGAACTGCTATCAGCTTTCAGTCTCATAGGACTTTAACGTCCCACTTGGAAGACCATCAAATCTCTGGATACATGATCCTCGTTTTGAAAATGACATCTTGTCTAACGTACCACACATGGCAGCCTTTGTAATTACAGAACCTTCATTGTATCCTGGTCCTCCCTCACACTAAATCAGTCCAAGAAGGACAGCGAGTTCTGTGAGCCCAGAATATAACATGGAGTCGTGCTATTATGTAATATGTTTGTTACTGTAAACCTCTTGCATTCTGTTTGAGTTCTGTGTTGTTGTGAAGGGCTGATTGTGCCTCCATGTTGATATATGAGATTTCCCTGTGAGAGAGGTTCTGGAGTTCCCCCATTAAATAATCTATATCCTCCAATTTAAGAGTCCGACAAAGAGAATGAGAAGATCAGTGCACCAAAAAAGTCTATATTGGTCTTTTCCCTCAAGACAGAGAGGTTTGAGCTGTTTGAGGGCTTCACTTTCAGTTTGTTTTGAACCAAGATCCTGCTGCTTTAATGTCACATCCTGAGGCTGTACATTGAGCTTTTTGCAAGCAATGTCCACTTCAGTGGGGAAAAAGAAGACAGAATATGGGATAGTGAAAGAGCATACAGCAATGGCATGATAGCACCGTGATGAGGATGTAAGGAAAATATACTAATATTTTCCTTGTTCACCTTTTTTAGTTTTTAGTTTTTAAAAGCATCATATAACCATATTCAGCTATGGAGAGTTTGCATATTTATTCATAAGCACTAATTTGCAATAAATTGTGCTCTCATCTTCATCTAAGTCAGAATATTAGACTAAAACAATGCAGTTGAGCTGACAATACACAACAAATATATATCTTTAATAAAGCATTAAGTAATCAGTTACAGTGGCGGAAGAAGAACCTCGTCAGGCCTCCTTTGTTATTTATGACTTGTCCAGCATTCGGCGGTCATTTAGGGACCATTGTTCTTCACAGAACTCCTGCAGCCGGGGTTTAGTGTGAAGCTTCTCTTGAGGTCACACCACAGCATCTCTGCGGGGTTAACCGTGTGCTCTGACTGGGCCACACCAAAGGTGGAGCCCTTCTCTGGTGGATTTACTTCAATGCCTAGAGTCATTGTCCTGCTGCATCACCCAGCTTCTACTAAGCTTCACCTGGCAGACTGCCACCTGGACATGATCCTCTAGGACATTTTTAAAAACTTAAGAATTTATTTTCCCCTTGATCGTTGCAAGTGGTCCTGAGGCAGTGAAGCAAATCTGAATGATGATGCTACCCCCAACATACTTGAGAGCTACATATGTAAATGTTGGAAAATCAAGATCGAATACGGAAAAATTAATTTGTCTGGCAAAAATTTACATATTAGGGTGCATTTCTCCTTGGATTCATTTTATACCATCTCAAAATTTAATAGAACAGAATTACTTTTATTATTGTGTAACAATAAGAAAAGTTTACTGAAGGTTTTAAAGAGGAATATTTAGACAAACTTCCCAAAATTGAATTTTTGCCATATTTAGTCAGTTAGGCATATCTGAGTATGTCAGTATGCCACTGAGGGTCCTTTTAGATATCAAATTATATGTTTATTTGATTTACATGTCACAAAATGTCTGTATTCCTTTGAAATATAATGATTTTTGCATCAGACATGATTCATAAAACATTTGCATCTGTTGAACTCCTCAGTGAACCCTCAGCGAGCTGTAGGTCATCTACACAAGCCAATATCCCCAGAAGAAGGTGATGGATTACCTTCAACGACCACTTCTGAAATCTTCACAGCCAATTGAATCAATGCACAGTTCACACCGGGTCACTGCAAGCATTATCTATACACAACAAAGCAAAGAGTGTGTGTTCAGTGAAGTTGTCTTTTGTGCACTCTGTGGTCAGTCATTATCGCATGTTTTCACGCCTGGAATTGAAATCTGTACATAAATGCTTCTTGAGTGATCAAATCTGGCCTTCCTGCTGTGTATGCAAATAAACGTGTAAATATTTTTTGTTTCCAAACACCAAAAGGCAGCAGCAGGATATAACTCTGTGGGATGTTAAGATCCGTGACAAACCTCTTCAATTCTTTCAAAAATCTAGTCAACAAAAGATCTGTACAATACAAATCAGGATGTATCCAGGAAATATCCAGCACAAACATAAAAAAGAAATCAGATGATGAAAAGCTTTCATCTGGTTATTTCTATGCAAAATCAAAACGATCCCCTTATGACCCTGAATCCATCCCAGGATGCTTCTGTGTTCCAGCTGCAAAGAGAACATGGACGAGTGTCCCTGACCACCTTCACATGAAGTGATCAGCTTTGAATACGTACGAGAATGTGTTCAAACCTTGCATCAGTGTTGATCACTTGTCATCAGAATCCCTAGGACACATCTTAATGCTGAGTCTGACGAAGCCTCTCTCAGAGGCTGGAAATGATATATTTAGTGTAGTTTTTCACTGGAATATGATTTCTGACAGCTAAACACAAAGAAGAAATGGCCTGTAGAAAAAAGTTGTTGTTTTGTTTTTTTCTGTTTCGTTTTCTTCAGCTGCTGGTTCAAAACATCTGTTGTTGGAATCTGTGTAAATTTAGCTTCCTGTCAGTTTTTTGGTGGCAAACTGCATGACTAAGTTCACGTAGCAGCTTGATGGTGCTGGAATTGTGCTTTAAGAGGAAATAGTCTTCATGGACTCAAAGCTGGTGATCTTCTCATTCATTCAACGCCACATGTGGGTTGTATTGTGTCATGCTTTTATGTGAGAGAAAAATAATTCTTAAACTCGTGTTTATGTATAACCATTGTATGACAAAATACAAAGTTTGTGAGAATTGTCTGATACTGTCTGATAAATGGTTGAGCGACCTTGAGAAGCACTGTTCAAGCTAAGAAACTTAGTGAACAAAGATGAGACAGTGGCAGGTGGTTTCTTCCCATTAGTCATACCAGTGACAACTTTTCGTATCTGAATGTTCTCATGAGAAAAAGATCTCCCAATTATGTCTGGAAGGCGAACAGATGAACTTGCGTTCTGATAATGATCTCTTTGCTACTTATCACTCAGTTTAACTCTGCACCCTGTTACTGCACGTTAGGCTCCTTGTGCAAGTAAATAAAAAATATTAAATGAGTAAGTGCTTCTGTGAACAATGATTTTCAAACAGTGATTAAAGTTCCATCTGTCCATCCGTCCATCCATCCATCCATCCATCCATCCTCTAGTTGTTCTGGGAGAATACCAAGATGTTTCCAGTGGATCTTTTGGAGTTGGTTGTTACACTTCATAAATACTCATTATTGTAACTTATATTCATATAACATTGACTCTTTCAGTTGTTTAGACCTTGGGAAGTCAATGCCCCCCTCAGGTTAAGGTTAGTCCACTAACACTAGTCCCTAATCTCTCCACCCTGCACTGTAAAGGTAATATAGCCAACCCCAGATGGTCATGCTGAACACAGTGACTATCAATGCTTGATTTCCAGGGCCACTGCATAGCCATTATTTTATTCCCTTGTCTCTGTAGTAAAGCAATTCCTCATCCTCACATTGTGGTTGAAAAGAAAATATATATCGTCTGCTGACAGAGAGCAAGATCAACAATACACGTTCACCCTTCACCAGTCCACACCCTCAGGCTATGTGTATTTTTGAGGGGACTACCCGCTGAGGTTAAAAGACTGATAGATTAACCTGTGGCCAAGTTTGAGTGTCTGGTATTCAAACCTGCAGGCACTCCATGCCTTCTTATTTGCCCCCTAAAGGCATCCCCTCAGTTAATATCAGAGTTTGCTAATCTCCTGCTATGACAAGAGGATTTCAGCAGACATGTTTAACATTAAAGCAGCCCCTAAGCTATGGAGTCGCTTCTAACTGCATTTTTTAAAAACTAGTTTGAAGTCACTTATAACAAAGACCAAAAGGTGAATCTAGTGTGATCCAATGGTAACATTCTCATGAACAGAGTCATAAAATGGATCAAATAACTAAATAGTTTAAATATTTGTGATGCAGCTTTGTCCTACAGTGCAGATTAAAACTTACTCCCATTAGGGGTGGAGCCGAACCTGAATACGGTATTCAGAAAGGCACAAATAACATGTTTTTTACAAATACTTATTTCGAACAAATACTTCTGGAACAAGAAAAACTTTATATCCAAAGCTGCGTTTCCTCATGAGACCACAGTGTCCGGATGAATGAGTGACGTTCAGGAGTCGGGGGGAGTGAAAGAGGTGACTGACAGGCTGCTCCACACAGCAACAGAGAAGGCTCGGCTGAGC